>CM044007.1:62635054-62942116 GCA_024085815.1 Flaveria linearis | reverse complement strand
TTTAAAAAATGCAACTGAAAACAAAACAAGGCTGAGTTATTTTAAGTTATTTAGGCCCCTAACTTTTAGTGAAAACAAAATGAGTTTATGAATCATTCTAATATAAGAGATCATAACCTAGATTTCAATCTTAAAAAGGTATGTTGTGGAGACATGAATGGCATTAGCCTTGAACTCATGCTGAACAAATACTTACATGAAGGGTGTTGGTGCATCCCGTGCTACACCTATGTTATATTATTAGAGTAATAACAGAAAACGTTCTTTAGGTACATATCGGATAGGAGATTTTGTCGTTTATCTTCAATAATACATTAGTTGATGTTTATCCCATATTATTCTCATAGTTTAGTTACAGATTTACAGGTATAAATATTCATCTTGACATCAATGAATCATCAGAGAATTTATATTCCTATAATCAACGAAATAATCCTCAAAAAGGCACCGCGCAGATTCACAGTCCTACGCACATTAAGTCTTGACCTAACAACGACTTCAACTTCATAACATAACGGTGAATCGACCATTGTATTAGTAATTCGAAGTTACATTTACTCGTTTCAAGCTCATTTTTCATCGAAGCTTGATAAACCATATGAAAAGAGTGCAAGTTGAAAATGATCCATGAGAGATAATGGTTGATCTTTCAAAGGGATAACGAGAATATGAGGATTTGATATGAAAAAGTGCTAAACTTAATCTACATACAAACGGTGTAAAAAATCTTTTTTCTTTGAAGTTACTCAATGGCTAATTACGTGAATAAAGAACGATGTTAAACGAATAATCTTACATAAAGTTATACAACTTTGCTAGGTGGCTAATTGTGTGTTTGATACATCATAGTTAGAGATCCTTTAATGTCTAGATAAACATTTTTTATTAGTAGCATAGAACTTGAGGTCATTGCTAAACAGAATGATATATACAAGCATTTCTAATCACCTATCCCGTAATTGTTTAGATTTTTCATTGGATCTCTAAATTCAGACAACTGAGCATGCATACGTGACTAACTACCTGGAACACATAAGTTTGTAGTACTGTTTAAAACATGACCAGTTACGTTGACATATAAAGACTAAAAAAATCATATGTATATGTAAAAATTTTGTATAATGTTATACAAAGTTAATGTTGCCAAGATCCGTTTCGATGAAACATGAGAAACTCACCCCATTCGATGAGAGATGTCATTGATGTCGAAGGAAGGCAACGTGTTCCCGATCGAGGAGGCGGTTCAAATCCTCCCCGACATACTATCCCGTGTAGCCTAAACTTCAAAACTTTTTCACTCGCAAGTAATTAACTTATATAGATGTATCCTAGGAGTAAAACTGTCGTCTAATCAACATCATAACGTGTTTAGACTTTGAGTGGGATCCACATCAATGTTTTCAATCGAATCTGACAAAATCATTGATTCATTTCAACACCACCAATCACCACCATCACCACCATCACCACCATCACCACCATCACCACCATCACCACCATCATCACACCTGCAACCACCATGTCATGGTTAGCTCGCTCCATCGCCAACACCCTCCTAATCGACGACGATGACCCCTCAATCGCCGATCACGCCCAATTCCCAAAACACCCCCTTCACATTCATCCCCAAACCCAAGAATCAAATACCCATGATCACGATCCAACAGCAAGCGTTAAAGAAGATCTTTCGGTGTTCACAGAGTCCCTAACGCGTCAATTATTGGGTGTTGCTTCATTTCTTGCTCCGCCTCCTCCGCCACCACCGCCACCGTTCACCGTCGTTCCGATGAAATCTTTCGATCTGATCTTTCTGTATCCGATCGAGATGACGGAGATCGATATATTTCTGGTGATGATGAAGATCGTGTGTTGGATTTGAGATTTGGGGTTGATTCTTTGGCAATTGATGAAATTGAGGGCGTTGGGGCTGTTGGAGTTGGAGAAGAAGCATTGGCGTTCGCGAGGAATATTTCGCATCATCCTGAAACGTGGTTGGATTTCCCTTTATCTGAAGAGGAAGATGATGATGGTAACTTGATTGCTTTAGTTTCCGTTTCTTTTGTTGATCTTCTGACAATGTAGAGAAAAAGTAATTTCAATGTGCGATCATGCTTTTTCTTTTATGATATAAGTTGCAAGATTCTTCTGTAACTTTGATATAACCTGTCATTTGAATGTTCAAATTGAATAATAATTTGACTTTGCAGTAAAGGGTTAAGATTGTATGTCGCCATTGAATTGGATGCTTAAAGCAAGAAATATGTTGGAATTTATTAGAGTTTGACAGTTGATCATAAAGTGGTCATGTGATAGGATTTGGGTGAACTTTTTGCTTTTAGTATATATACGGTCTTATGGTAGATTGTGATAATTATGGTGTGAACAACTGCACATGTTAATCCATTATATATTTTAAGGTTGGTTTGATGATCATTGTGTGATGATGTCTTGTGTAGATGGGCTCAGGATTGAGCTTTCAGAAGCTGGATTTGAATATCTGCTTCTGAATTGGAATAACCATCTAGATCATCTTTTATACAATTAAATTTGGGATATATGTATGTAAAAAGATCACACTTGTAGCATCTGGTAAATGTTTTCGTATCAAACTATGCTTTGCGGAGATATGTTAAAGATGTCATATTTTTTTTATTTATGGATATGCTATATATAAATTACCTGGAGAACTTTCTTATTGGACTTCAATCACTTCATACTTCATAGAATATTTTATGTAAACAAGGCAGCCTTGAACTTGCCCTGTTCTAGTTGTTGCATTGGATTCTTAAAGAGTCCTGTTGAACTTAGCATGAATATTGTTAAACCTGTTTGATCAAATGTAATTTTCTGCTCACTAAATTGTATTTATACTTATAAGAGGCTTATAATAAGTTAGGTTTGTAAGTGACTAGGGTTATAGTCGGGAGGTTGACATGAGTAATTCAGTCAAATATGCATGAATTCTACACAGCTCAATGTAGCAAGTGTGAAAATTATTAGCTTCTTTTGTGCTTAAATACAATAGAACTTCAAAGAGTGGATGAAGAGTGAAGGTTGCTTGGAAGATAAAAGAGATTGAGCTCAATACTTGTAGCTTAGTGGTAAAGCTGATAAATGTTGTAGTGTTTGTTACATTTTATAATCCAAGCTAAAACCCCCTTATTTCTCAGTTTCATTATTGACTACTGCTTATTGTCAAAATGTTACTGCAAAAGTTTTAATGAAGTTGTGTAGTGGTACAAATTTATTTGAGTCTTCAGTATGATTGTCATTTATAATGGTAATTGTTGTTCTTCTAATTTAATTTTGCAATATTCCTTTTTTCATGTTTAAAATCATTTTTAGGTTTATTGAACATAGTTCTGTCAAAACTTTTATTTGCACATTAGAGTATTAGTTACTTGAATTGACTTGTATATAGGATATACTCATTTTGATACGAGCTTATCGTTTTTTATTGTTAAGATAGAATGATGTGACCATGAAAATCCTGCTGCTGATATTGTTAGAAAAAAGCAATGTCTACGAACTGATTGAAGAATTGCTTCTGCAGAGAGCCAGAACTTCTATTTTTCTTTGGTGTTATTGTGGGATTTCTCACAAAAAAGAGTATATTTGAGTTCATACTCAAAGCCTAGGAAACACATCAAAGTATAGCATGTGTTAAATTGAGGAAATGTGTTTAAAATGTCATTAGCCAAGTCTTTCTTTCATCATATATTTATGTATCCTTTTCTTGTTATGGGGAAAATTTATATGTTTTGTACGATTCTGATTTGATATATGAAGCTTAATTATGTTTCCCATTGGAACCAGTTATTTTTTAAGTGTCTGTTGTAAATTTTAAATCATGATTTATATGATGCATGATGCTTTCATCATTTTCTTGAATTTATCATTTATAATATCTTTATTTTCTTTGCCTCAGATTTTGAAATGTCTGATACCCAATGGAACCATGTGACCTTGGTTGAACGTCTAGCACCTAGATTAGCTGCTCTCAGAATTGAACTTTGTCCTATTCACATGAGTGAGAGTTACTTCTGGAAGGTTTACTTTGTTCTACTGCATCCAAGGCTTAATAAACACGATGCTGATCTACTATCAACACCCCAGGTAAGTTTAGGAATCTAAATTATTTTATTCTTTTTTTTATTTTATTCATTATATTTTTGTCCATTTGTGTGAATAGGAATGTTTATAGATAGAAATTTTTTTTCTTATAGTTTGGAATAACGACCTTATTTTTCTGGATCTGCCAGGATAAGGGTATCTGTGGGAAGATGATCCACTGGCAAGAAGTTAATCTTAATTGCTTAACAATATGTGAAACTAATATTGTTGTATTTAGTTTAACTATAAGTAACATAAAGTTATGTAACAAGCCCATATATCCGGTTCAACTTGTTGAACACATAGAAATATAGAACGTTAACAATCTAATTCAATTCCTAAATAATCAGTCTATTTGTTTCTTTAATGCTACAAAGTTTGTCATCATCAACATCAAAATTTTATGTGTTATAAATATGTTGCTATGTTCATGAGTTGTATTACAGGCATTTTAAGAATGAATACTAGAAAAGTTTATTGCAAGCCAGTCTATTGCCATAGCTAATGCATATGGGTCTAAGGTGACAACTTAATGACACATGTATGGCTGTTGGTAAACGACATGGCACCCAACATGACATTGATAAGAACCCAAGAATGGAAACGGGTCATAACGGGTCTGGGCAGAGCCATCTGCTGCTACATGGAGGGAAATTGGATGGAGGGAAAACTTTGAAGTGTGGAGGTGAGGGGTAGTGACCCACGAATTCAGGAGATAGTGAATACCAGACCATAACTGTTCCCTCCATAACTTTAGTTTAAGTATTTTATTTTCTGCATTTTGTAGTTTCAGTCTAGATTATCAAAATTGTTGATTTCTTTGTATTTGGAGACTTTGCCCATCTCGAATAGGGCCTTTAGTTCTGTTAATCAAGCTGACTGTTTTATCGATTCTCGGTTCCTATCATTTGGTTCCATTGCCGGGAAAACATCAACATGGCACCTTCAACTCGCAGCAACCCAGAAGGTTCTTCTTCTTCAACCCCTGATGTGATTGCAGCCCAACTAGCAGTTATAGCTTCCAAACTGGAGTCCATGGAATCGTTGCAAGCAGATGTTGCAGCCCTCAAGACTCGTGTGATGTCCAGAGACAAAGGGAGTGGCTGTCCTGGCAGAATGGAGGATGGGGAGACTTCCTGGAATAACAGCCGATCTCACCGCCCCAAAAACAAGATGTCCTTTCCTGTTTTTAGCGATGGTGATCCGCGAGGGTGGATACTTAAAGCAGAGAAGTACTTCCGCTATTATAACATACCGGATGAGGAGAAAGTGGACGTGGCTTCAATGCATTTGGAGGGGGAAGCGCTGGATCTCTACTCCTGGTTGTCCTCTGATCAGGATATTTTGCTACTGGGAGGAGTTAGTCCGAGCCTTACAAAAGAATTTTGGACCTGCTGAGTTTCAAAATCCAGATGAACACTTATGTAGCATCCGGCAAACTGGTAACGTGCAGGAGTACCGCCAAGAATTTGCAAAACGTTCGTCGCGAGTCGCGAACTGGCCCGAACACTGCCTATTAGGAGTATTTCTAAATGGCCTCAAAGACGACTTGAAAGCTGATGTGCGGATTCACAAGCCCAGAACCGTGTATAAAGCTATGAGCATCGTACTTGAATTTGAATCGAAGCTTTGCATAACCCGGACCGGGAAGGGCCTATCTGCATCTACTAATTCCAAGCCTGTTTCTGCAGAAAACGAGCCTGCAAGCACCCTTCTAACCAAGGCTGTAACTACCAGCAAACCTCCTGCACGCATTTCAGAAACAGAAAAACAGAATCGGCTGTTGCGGGCGAATGTTTTAGGTGCGGTGACAAGTACAGACCGGGCCACAAGTGCCAAACAGGGCCTTCAAACTGATCAAACTCACTGCTGATATGGAGGAACAACACAAGGAAGATGGGCCTGAAGATTTAGCCGAAATCAGCCTCCATGCGCTTTTTGGTCAGTCAACAACAACCACCATGAAGTTAAAAGAAATACTTGAATTAGCAGAGGTTTCTAGTCCTGATTGACAGTGGGTCGACACACAATTTCATCTCAGATAAGTTGGTGAATGACTTAAAGATAACCGCACAATTTATTACTCCATTCGGGTTCAGATCGGGAATGGCGATGTTATTCGATGCAATCATGTTTGTAGAAATGTTCAACTTCAACTCGGTGACCTCCAGGTGATTCAAGATTTATATCCTTTTGCTTTAGGAGGGGCTGATGTGGTATTAGGTATCAAGTGGCTGGCAACACTCAATACCATCCAAGCAAACTGGCAGCACATGTCCCTCGCATTTACCATTGATGACAAGGAGTACAAGTTGCAAGGATTACTGTTAGATGACCACAAGCAGCTACCTTTCAGCACCTCATGAATGAACCCTTTGAGTTGCACACCACCGGTCCAGGGGCTCCATTTTCTGTTACCCGACTTGGGGAAAAGTCGGTTCTTTGGGCAGGCTGCATTGATAAGAACCCAAGAATGGAAACGGGTCATAACGGGTCTGGGCACGGGTCTGGGCAGACCCATCTGCTGCTACATGGAGGGAAATTGGATGGAGGGAAAACTTTGAAGTGTGGAGGTTAGGGGTAGTGACCCACGAACTCAGGAGATGGTGAATACCAGACCATAACTGTTCACTCCATAACTTTAAGTATTTTATTTTCTGCATTTTGTAGTTTCAGTCTAGATTATCAAAATTGTTGATTTCTTTGTATTTGGAGACTTTGCCCATCTCGAATAGGGCCTTTAGTTTTGTAAATCAAGCTGACTGTTTTATCGATTCTCGGTTCCTATCAGACATCCTCTCTTGCAAGTATCATATACATATTTCCACACATAACGCTTAGTATCTAGAGTTTTGAAATTGTAAAACATTTATAGGAAATTCAATAAACACATTTATACTCTTTGTGTGCGAGTTTCTGTGTTGGTATCAATTTAGGCCAGTACTCGTGAGAAGCTTAGCATCTTGAATAGTTTGAAACACGTTGTCGGTGTTGAGGTTGGGTACGTATCTTTCGTGTGGATGGAACAATGTAGAATTTGCCTAAAGCGTCATGAACACTCCCCTTGGGACTCACCATACTCGATGAGATATTCCCACCATCGTAAAAAGAACAAGAGTGACTCTCATACCATTTTGTAACATCTGGCCTGTTATTCCGGCCAATATTGTCAGTCTTAGCCATAAAGAGTTTACAAATTTGTTTTGGGTCAATCAGCTTGGATTGCTCCTACATAAGCACGCTTAACTATAAAGTTCTCTCATCCACAACTGATTGCCAGAACACGTTGATGGTATTTGAGGTCAGAGATTCCTTATAACCATAGTATCTCTTACGTGGATCTAACAATAGAGATTTTTCTAAGGTGGCACATTTTTGTTTGAAACATGGTTATGTGCTTGGGGAAACTTTTGACCATCCTTAGCAACCAAGATCCTTGCTTTATGACTAGATTCGGATATAGTCGAACAATATAATGGGGGCGGAGCCCAATTTCTCCATGTAGGACTTCCCTTCAGGCATGTAGTGAGTGCGACTTTGCAAGTCAACGAGATTGGGCAAGGCTTTTATAGATGTTACTAAATGCTCGTAATCTGTTATCCGAGAATGTTCACCCATCAAAGTCATAATTTCATAGGTATGAAACCATAATTAGCATGCTTAGCTTTGTCTTATAGTCTTATGCAAGTTCTCATGCAACATTCCATGATGGGAAGTTGTATGAGGAACATGTTGTGATTTCAAGAACTTATTGTGATAATAAAAAGTGGAAAAATGCAAAGGAACAGGTCATGAACTCATGATGTATGAACTCGGGGAGTGCATCATGGTGAAACTCATCTCTTAACTATTTAAAATATTACATACCATTTGCAAGGGCTAATAAGTATTAGGGATTGTTCATTATCATCGATTCAAGTAAGCAGGCTTAACATCTTTGACTTTCGATGAAAACCCATGATTAATCCAGCATTTCTTTTTGTTTATTAAAGTTGTCGGGACATTAACAAACACAAGCCACATGTAAGAGCAAAAACAGGATATGTGGAAAAATTAACACACATAAAAACTGAAAAGAAAACCCACAGTAACGTACGTAGTCTCTTAGAACTATTTTATAGGAAGTTTAAGTGACATTTGATCTCAGCCATTTCCTTGGTGGTTGAGGGATTATACATGGGGATGAACTATTATCTATGGCCATCACACTTGAGCAATCTGTCACACCCCAACCTTGACGGCGGAATCGTCGAGATGTGAGGGATAAGATTGTTCATAACCACATAACGCTATATTTAAATGTAAATATTAATATTATAAGTTTCAACAGGAAATACAACATAAGTCTCAACCATGAAATACATTCAAACATAAATCAAAACATAACATAACATTTTATTTATTTAACTAGGTCCACGTCCTAGTTTTATTGCAAGCTTTAAAAGACCACTTTAAACTTGGGGGTTACCTGAAACATGATAAAAATAAAAGGTCAACTAAAAATAGTTGGTGAGTTTCCAAGGTTTTCATACATAATATGAAAAGATTACAAGTAGCAATTCATGTCATAGGTTATAAGCTAGTAAGGTTATAGAACACATATCTTTACAACCAAACCTCGACTTGATTACAAGTATATAAGATTGGCTAAGTGTATTTGGTTCCCTAGTGCACAAGCATACGGCTCCTAGGAGTCGGCAATACATCGACTTTAGCACCAAATAGGCTTGTCAGGCCCAAAGATCTAAGACGTCGCCAGGCTAGCAATAGTTAATGATTGTAACAAACTATGTATCTCATATAATCACTTACAACACACAAATAACCATGACAAAATATAAAGATGAATTGCAAGTGCTTTACAAGTCTCAAACGTTTATAAGTGTATGATGTATAAGTATCATGTTTCACCCTAAAATAGTGTGAAATAAAGTAAAAGGGACAAGGAGAACTCACTTGATCAATAAATATGTAATTGATGATTAATAAGAAAATAATATCCGTCCCTTTTTACGTTGGAACGACGGATATTATTTTCTTATTAATCATCAATTACATATTTATTGATCAAGTGAGTTTCCTTGTCCCTTTTTACTTTATTTCACACTATTTTGGGGTGAAACATGATACTTATACATCATACACTTATAAACGTTTGAGACTTGTAAAGCACTTGCAATTCATCTTTATATTTTGCCATGGTTATTTGTGTGTTGTAAGTGATTATATGAGATATATAGTTTGTTACAATCATTAACTATTGCTAGCCTGGCGACGTCTTAGATCTTTGGGCCTGACAAGCCTATTTGGTGCTAAAGTCGATGTATTGCTGACTCCTAGGAGTCGTATGCTTGTGCACTAGGGAACCCAATACACTTAGCCAATCTTATATACTTGTAATCAAGTCGAGGTTTGGTTGTAAAGATATGTGTTCTATAACCTTACTAGCTTATAACCTATGACATGAATTGTTACTTGTAATCTTTTCATATTATGTATGAAAACCTTGGAAACTCACCAACTATTTTTAGTTGACCTTTTATTTTTATCATGTTTCAGATAACCCCCTGAAAACTAGAATGATTTCTTGATCTTATTGATAACCCAAAAGGGGTTTAAATATACAAAGAGTCTAACAATATCTCCTATAATTGAGGAAGAGATTAACTTTACAAACATAAGACTAAATCAAAGATATATATACAAAATAAAACAAATCAATCGGAATAAATATATATCCGCTAATACGCCCCCGCAGTCGAAGCATTGGCCGGACGAATGCAAAGACTGGACCGAAATCGGTGAAATAGCTGTCGTGGAAGTCCCTTGGTGAAGACGTCAGCATATTGGTAGTCGGCAGGGACATGTAAAACACGAACATAACCCAAACGAACCTTGTCGCGTACAAAATGGATATCAATCTCTATGTGCTTGGTACGCTGATGTTGTACCGGGTTCTGTGATAGGTAGACCGCTGAGATGTTATCACAAAAAATGATAGTAGCACGCGATTGGGGCACATGTAGTTCTAGCAATAAGTTCCGTAGCCATGTGGTCTCGGCGGTTGTGTTGGCGACCCCCCGATACTCCGCCTCGGCGCTGGAGCGTGAGATGATAGCTTGTCGTTAAGAGGACCAGGAGACCAGGTTGTCTCCTAAGAAAACACAGTAGCCAGAGGTGGATCGTCGGGAGTCGGGGCATCCTCCCTAGTCAGAGTCAGAGTACGCGGTGAGATGAGTGGAGCGCGAGGGGGAGATGCTAAGACCAAGGTCCAGTGTGCCTTTTAGGTAGCGTAGAACCCGCTTGAGGAAGGCAAAGTGAGGCTCGCGAGGGGCATGCATGAATAAGCAAATTTGTTGCACGGCATAGGAGATGTCCGGCCTTGTGAATGTGAGGTATTGGAGGGCGCCAGCGAGACTGCGATAAAGAGTTCCATCAGGTAAGAGCTCGCCGGCCGTAGCACTTAGTTTGGCATTGGTATCAACTGGTGTGGCATAAGGCTTACAACCGGTCATGTTGGCCCGAGAGATGATGTCGGCAGCATAGGTAGACTGTGAGAGAAAAGGCCCCCGTGTTTCTTGGTGACTTCAATACCCAAAAAATGATGTAACGTGCCCAAATCTGTCATGGCAAATTCACGTGAGAGAGAGGCAATGATATCCTGCAACAGAGACTGGTGTGAGGCAGTTAGAATAATGTCATCAACATATAATAATAGGTAGGCCATCTGACTGCCCTGTTTGTATACGAAGAGGGATGTGTCGCTGGTGGTAGACTTGAATCCACATTTCTGAATATAAGTTGCAAACCGGTGGTACCAAGCGCGAGGTGCCTGTTTCAGTCCATATAACGATTTCTTCAGGCGACACACATGGTTAGGGTGTTGTTTGTTCACGAAACCCGGAGGTTGAAACATGTAGACGGTCTCGTGGAGGTCACCATGTAAGAAAGCATTCTTGACGTCCATTGATGGATGGGCCAAGACCGGGAGGTGGCAAGACTGAGGACGGTTCGGATAGTGGTGGGTTTAACCACCGGGCTAAACGTCTCGTCAAAGTCGATGCCGGGCTGCTGAGATTTGCCGTTGACGACGAGCCGAGCCTTGTAACGCTGCAGAGAGCCATTTGCATGATATTTGTGGCGGAAAAGCCACATGCATCTAATGATATGCGTATCCAGGGGTCTAGGCACAAGTTCCCAAGTATTATTAGCAATCAGAGCCCTGTATTCATCGGTCATAGCATTGAGCCAGTTTGGGTCGGTGAGGGCGGTTGTGTGGGAGGAGGGGAGGGGTGAGATGGGAGGTGATGTTGTGGTGTGAAGGTTAAGGGGAGCCGCAGGTTTGAGGGAACCGGTTTTGGACCGCGTTTGCATGGGGTGATGGGGAGGGGGAGGGGGGAGACAGGTGGTGGGGGTGCGGAAGGAGTGGCGGGTGGGGTGGCAGGGGTAGCGGGTGTGGGAGTGGTGGTTTGGGGAGGGTTCGGTTGTGGTGGGGGTGGTGGGCGGGAACGTCGGTGATAAGTGAATTGGTAATGCGGGGGAGAGGGAGGGGTGGGGCGGAGGTAGGGGGATGTTGAGTGTGGGGGGAAACCCGGGGGATGGTGAAAAAAGACAGGAGAGGGGTCAGGATCGAGGAAGGAGTAGGATTGGGAGGAAGGAGGTGTGAGGGTGGAATAGGGGAAGGTGGTTTCGTCAAAGGTGACGTGGCGGATAAGTGTATTTTGCCGGTGGCTACATCGAGGCACCGGTAGCCTCGGAAGTTGGCTGGGTAGCCCAAAAACACACATAGAGAGGATTTAGGGGCGAGCTTGTGAGGGCGGGTGGCACTTTGGTTGGGGTATCAAGCACAGCCGAAGGAACGGAGGTGGGAGTAGGAGGGGTGTTTGTGGTATAGAAGGGAGGTGGGGGTGGAAAAGTTCAGAAGTTTGGTGGGGAGTATGTTGTGTAGATATACGGCGGTGTGAAGGGAGTCTACCCAAAAGGAGGGAGGTAGGGAGGCACGGGTGAGGAGTGATAACATGATATCGTTTAAGCGACGGATCATGCGTTCGGCTTTGCCATTTTGTTGGGAGGTTTGCGGGTAAGCAAAGCGAAATTGAAGGCCGTGTTGGGTGGCAAAGGAGTGAAAGGTGAGGTTGTCAAATTCACCACCTAGGTCACATTGAAAAGTTTTTATGGTTTTGTTAAATTGGGTCTTGATATATTGGTGAAATTGTGAGAACTTGGTGAAAGTGTCAGATTTTAGTTTTAGAGGGTAGGCCCAAGTGTATTGTGTATAATTGTCAATGAGAACCATGTAGTATTTGTGACCCGAGTTACTAATAAGTGGTGAGGTCCATAAGTCACAATGGATAATGTCAAAAGGATGTAAACAAGAAGATGTAGATAAATCAAAAGGTAAACGCTTATGTTTAGCAACTTGACATGAGTGACAAAGAAAATTATTCTTGAGTTTATTACATGAAATAAAATTGCGAGAAATCAAAAAATCCATGACATGATTGCCGGGATGACCCAGGCGGTCGTGCCAAGTGCTGGAGAGCGAAGTTGCCAAAAAGGTGGAAGCCGGGGTGGAAGCAGGAGCATTGTAGGAGTAGAGTGGGCCGGTGCTATTGTGGCGGCTCAAAAGAGTCCCATTCTTGAGATCCTTCACAGAGAAACCAAACGGGTCAAAACAAACTGAGATATGATTATCTTTGGTGAATTGGCGAACGGAAATTAAGTTTTAATAAGGTTGGGAACATGAAGAATCTTATTAAGGTGAATGGGTTTGGACGTGGAGGGTAGGGTGGTGTGTCCCGAGCCCAAAACTGGCATTTTATTACCATTCCCAACAAAAACAGAGTTGATAGTAGTAATACCAGGTTTGTGGATATTACCTGAATCAACTGTGAGATGCGATGTTGCTCCGGAGTCCATGTACCACTGATCGTCGCCCGGGTCCAAAGACATGGTCTGAAACGCAGCTTCAAGTTCAGTAGATTCCAGTGGGTTGACATCGGTGAGGTGGGCCTGAGAGGGTTTGGGCCTGTGCAGTGGGTCGGGCCGAAGCTGCTGGGGGCCGAGAACCTGTAGGCCAAGGGGAGGCAGCCCAGCCCGGCTGCGTGGGGTACGGGCAGGGGGGTGGCATTGAAGCCCACCATGGTGCCCAATAAGCTGCAGGGTGAGGAGGCCAAGCATTGGGCCGGACCAGAGACTGCTGGCTGCCGGAATTGGGTCGCGCGCCTGGGCGAGATTGGCCCTGAGGGCCGCGGCTGTTTTGACGACGAGGAGGCTGCCGAGGGCTCCTGGAGGGAGGCTCGCGGCGAGATGAGGCAGCCGGTTGGGTGTGGGTGACGTTTGCCGCAACCGGGGAAGCGGAAGAGAGGGAATCGCGAGCTGTTTGACGGTGTTGTTCGAGTTGAATCATGCTGCAGGCGGTCTCCCACGTGGGGAGAGACTGGTTGATGTAGGAGGCAGCGGTGTCATACTCGGGCAGCAGTCCACGAACAAGCTGAAGCACGAGACGTTGGTCAGAGACGGGACTGTCAACGTCTCCTAGCTGTCCGGCGAGTTCCTTGAGGCGTTGAAAGTAGGCTTCAAGGTTTGGCATGGCGCGCAGGGTGAGGTTCGTGAACTCATGTTCCAGGGCTGCAGCTCTTGATCCCTTGTTGTTGAGAAACAAACTCTTGATGCGTTTCCAGGCAGCAAGGGCTGTTGATTCGGATTCAAGAACCCGGACCAACAAGTCATCCGACAGTGTTCCGTAGATCCACTGCAACACGACGGCATCGATCTTGCTCCAGGACTCGTATTCAGGAGTCCCCTTAGTCGGAGGTTCGGTGCCATCGATGTGATGTAGAACATCATACCCTCGGGCGTGCAGCATAAACAACTTTACCCACGAAGAATAAGAAACCTTCGTCCCGTCTAGCACGCGTACCTTGTGTTGAATGTTGGTGACGGTGTACACGGGATGAATTGGATCTTGCTTCTTTGGTGGGATTGTTTCTTTGTCTTCAGCCATGGTGATGAAACCGAGAAGAGAAAGAACTGAGATGGCTGCTATGATGACTACAATGGTTTCGGTATGAGCCTAAGTGTAGGCTCTGATACCATGAAAACTAGAATGATTTCTTGATCTTATTGATAATCCAAAAGGGGTTTAAATATACAAAGAGTCTTAACAATATCTCCTATAATTGAGGAAGAGATTAACTTTACAAACATAAGACTAAATCAAAGATATATACAAAATAAAACAAATCAATCGGAATAAATATATATCCGCTAATACCCCCAAGTTTAAAGTGGTCTTTTGAAGCTTGCAATAAAACTAGGACGTGGACCTTGTTAAATAAATAAAATGTTATGTTATGTTTTGATTTATGTTTGAACGTATTTCATGGTTGAGACTTATGTTTGTATTTCCTCTTGAAACTTATAATATCAATATTTACATTTAAATATAGCGTTATGTGGTTGTGAACAATCTTATCCCTCACATCTCGATGATTCCGCCGTCAAGGTTGGGGTGTGACAGAGAAGTCCAATAAAGTTTATCTGTAACATGCTTGTGTTCTTGTTCTCTTTGTGATTCTTTGTTACCTTACTAATCTAGATAAATACTAATTAAGACATCTTTATCAATTCATTGCCTAGGTTTTCATTATATGATTTTTTCATGATTAATAATTTGAATTCGTGAGATCAATGAGTTATTCATGTTATATATGCTGTTGAATTGCAGATAGTTGCAGCGCGGAGCATGTGGATGAAGGAGTTACAAAAGCGAACCAAGCCGAAACTAGAATTATCCGAGGCAAATACTTCCCAATCCCATGGCAGTAGTTCTATGCATTCTATGCATCATGATATTAGTACTGCATCAGAATTACCTTCTGCAAGCACATCTTATGAACCCACATCCCACTCCACAGTTGCAGATAAATATCCTCCATTTACAAGAGAGAAATCTGTTAGTCAAGAAGAGGGGTCCACGAAGACTCGTTTAGACCACATGCGAGCTTGCTCTTACACAATACCCATAGAAGATGAAGATGATGATGATTGGATCCATGAAAACTCAGAACTAAATGGATATGTTGGGCCTGATGTTCAGTTTGGAACAGACGAAGACATTTC
Source organism: Flaveria linearis (assembly GCA_024085815.1). Taxonomy (NCBI): domain Eukaryota; kingdom Viridiplantae; phylum Streptophyta; class Magnoliopsida; order Asterales; family Asteraceae; genus Flaveria; species Flaveria linearis. The sequence continues at coordinate 62,926,879 of CM044007.1, read as the reverse complement.
ATTTAGTGATCTTGAGGCTGATGATGATTGTACCATGCCAATAAGATCCAACATCAAGTAGTAAAACGAATCGTCATGACCTCTTTTTTCCAGTTGGGACCCGCATCAACAAGATGCTGGTTTCAGACCAACAATCTTGCACTTGAAAGCACAAAGGAGCATGATGAAACCAGTTGAAAAGATACTGACCCACATCAGTCTGATGCCGATGGACCTCTTTGGTGGAATTGTTCAGACGCCTTACGTTCTGCAACTTCTATCAGCAACAGAGTACAAGTGCAACAGAATACAAGTTTTATGCATGTGTCAACTGATTAAACGATTGATTGAACTTCTGAAGAATGTTGATAGATATTATTGTTAGAAAGCAAAAGCCAATTTGCATCATTAAATCTGCATTTTTTTCATTATTTTGTACAAAGTTGATATTGAGGATTGTTAAGTCATCTGACTTTGATTTTGAGATCAAATTGTATTTACAGGCTTGGCAACAACCAGCTGTTCTCTTCTTGGTGTTCGAGAATACTTTCTTATTTGAATTATCATGTCTAGTGATGTGCACTTTGTGGCAAAATTTTCATTATTTTGGTAAAAAAGATATAAATATTTGAAACCAAAATAATATCATGTATAGTTTATCTTACTTTCTAGTTTCTCCATGATTACTGAACTCTTGTTATATAAAAGGATTTTGTGTTCTTGATTGGGAACTAAAATTTGGAAAGAGAAACACTTTCATTGGAGTAAATTACAAGGATAGTCCTTGTGCTATGTCTGAATTACGGTTTTAATCTCCAAGTTTGGAAAACTAAAAGCTTAGTCCCAAAGAATGCGTAAACGTAACAGGTTTGGTCTCTGACATGGATGAAGAGTTATCATTTTCTGTTAAGTAGTATGAAATGATCAAAATACCCTTGCTATTTAATATAAAAATTAAATTAAAAGTAAATATAATAAAGCATCATTTCTTTCGTCACCGTTGACAGCCTCACGTGTTACACTAAACCACCCACACCACATCACTGGCTGCCGGCGGCAACCTCCCGTCATCCACCACACCAACTCCGCGGCAACCTCCCGTCATCCACCACACCAACACCGCGACAGCCTCTTGTCATTTATCACACCAACACCACCAACCCTAATATGTTCCCTCACAGTCACCCCCACCATGTGTACGAGTACAACATCCATGTTGAGCAGGCCCCCATACCAACAACTTCCACCGTGTCACCGCCATCTTACGCCAGAAAAACAGAAGTGTTCGTACCAAGCTTTGCGATTTGGGTGGAGTGGGTTATGAATGTAGCCATCGTTTTTAGATCATGAGGATAAACGAGGTCTAACCAACAACCGGTCGAACCGGGGGTCAGCCTGGGGATCAGACCGCTCGAACCGGTTTTACATATATATTTTTTAAGTTTTCAGTAAATTTTTACATATTTTCATTAAAATAATTATAATTTTACCCGTTCTTATATTCGGTCCAATCAGTGACCCGGTAATACGTCTGGTTCATTATCCGACCCTCCGGTTCGGCCGATTGGATAGTGCTTTATAAATGGAAAGAAGATCTAGTAGCTCCTATGTAACATCCAGTTTCTAAATCCGGACTTGTAATTGTATTATAGTTATGTTTAATTAATTAAGTTGAGTTTGTTTGTTAAGATTGGTGTTCAGCCGCATGACTTGCATGCGAATGAACTTCAGTCGCACCCCTTACGTGCGAATGAGACTCATTCGCACGAATGGTAGGCGTATGGACGTCAGTCGCACTATTCAGTCGTGCGAATGGGGTTCAGTCGTGCGACTGGGTGTGAGGCGGTTAAGATGTATGTGTGGATAAGTAAGGCGGTGCAGAGGGTTCAAAAGCAGAAACCTATCTGCATCATCTCATTACCTTGTTCCCTTCACACCTAAACACCCCTGTTCTCACGAAATTGACTAAGGCAACTCCGTTTCGGTAAGTTTTAGATGTCACGGATCAATCTTGATATGTTATAAGCTATGTATATGATTGAATTTGATCAAATAACACGTTTAAATTATTAATTTGGTCTGGTTCTTTTCTAAGTTAAAATCCGGGAATTCGGATCCGAGTTTTTGTGAAGTTTTGATAAAATAATGATCCGAAACCATTGTAAACGATGTGTATATAATTTGTTTTGAATATGGCATGATTTGAATGGTTAAAACTCAAATTTTGAGTAAGTTTGGATCAAAAACGTCAAGAACACAGCTGCTGATCCGTTTCAGACGAATGGGCTCAGTCGCATGCCTCAGTCGTGCGAATGAGAGTCTAGTCATGCGACTGAGTGCGAATAAAGGCTTAGTCGTGCGACTGAGAACTCAGTCGCCTGGTTAGAAGACCGAATGAAGACGAGTGATCACTATGCACGAATGAGGACTCAGTCGTGCGAATGAATGGTCAGCCGTACGACTGGAGGTTCAGTCGCATGATTCAAACATATGGTTCAGTCGCATGAGGTCCATTCACACGATTGGATGCTCATCCGCATTGATGTTCATGCACATAGGTCCAGTCGCAAGAGTGCTCATTCGCGTAAGTGTTCATTCGCATAGGAGTCTTGTTTGAGAATAGTTTACTGAATCAAGGTTTATTGCTTTAGATATACCTTGATTAGAAGAAGGACTAGTTATCTCGTGTACGTGGATTGTGTAGATTGTCGTGAGTAAGTTAATAAGGTGAGTTCTAAGCCCTTTTTAAATGTGTGGTTTTAACATACGGGCTAGCATACATACAATGATGAATAATTTGAATGTTTTAGCACCAGAATTGTGATAATGATGTTTATACATTACTAACAGCTCGTGGGGCTGTTAGAGTAAAGTTGGGACGATAAATAGTTGGGACAATGAATAGTTGGGACAATGAACGGTTATCTGAACATTGTTAATCATTACATGATGGTAATGATTCCAATGGGTCAGATAGGGTTTAAAGATAAATGAAAATGTATTGAAACTGGTGCTAAAGGAAAGAATGTGTGGTGTGTGTAAATTAATGTGATGATATTGGCAATAAGTAAAGGAATTGTTTTGATGTGATGTAAATCTCAACAGGCCAGTTAGGGTAAGATGCCTGTGTGTAGACTGTACAGTGAGAAGGAGTGATGACGATCACTCAGCTCTGTGAACATCTTGTGGTGACGACCCTAGATGATTAAATTGACATCCTACTGGATGAGAGATAATAGTTACAGTTTCTGGTGGGAAACTGACGTCCGGTGGGACGAGTCCGGTGGGACAAAGTAAAGTTAAAATTGATTTTATTGTATTGCCAATATAAATCAGATTTTATATGTGATATGATGTTGTTAATGTTTTTAATAAAAGTTAGAACTCACCAGTTTATCTGATGTTTTGAGTGTGTTGTATGTGTGCTAGGTAAGGAAGAATCCTCTAATAATAGAGGAAAGCAAGCATGAGCTAAATAAGGATGCTATCCCGAAGTAGCTGCTGGCATAGGGTGTAGGACCTGTTAATAATGTAAAAAAGATATGTATAATCAAATACTATTATATGTAAAATGATTTTATAAAGTTGGGTTGACATGTAGTTATGTTTAGTCTTCCGTTGTATGACAAAGGCTCTGATTTGTATTTAGAATGTTAATCCAACTATGTGACGTGCCTCCGGTGCCCTGTCGGGTTTAGGGCGTCACATGTTGGTATCAGAGCAGTAGTTAAAGGGATCTAGTGTCTTAATAACTAGACTTTAACTAGAAAATAGATATGCCAGCAGGGATAGCTAGATAGAATAGTTTCTTAAAATAAGAGAGGGTGATAGGATGAACATGAGAATGAATAACGAGAATAGTAAAAGTAAAGTAAACAATTAATAGTACTTGGCCAACATTATTAATAATTTACTTTACTTATAGTATTCTGGTTATATACTTACATGTGAGTACCAAATAATCCTAATCTTGTTTTAATAGGTTATGGCTGATAGGGAGAGTGAAAGAATGCAAGGTGAAACCTTAGAAAGAAATGTTGATGAAAGCACAGAGGTGCTTAGTATGACGAGACAGCAATTTCGTGATGCAGTTGCTGAGGAGGTTCGTAAGGCCTTGAATGTAGCTAGACCTGATGAAAATAGGAATGTGGATAAAGCTAAGGGGTCTAGTAAGAGAAAGGGAGTTACGTATAGTCAGTTAAAAGAATGTAATCCTCCACAGTTTTCTGGGGCTATGGATGTGGTAGCCACCTATAAATGGCTTCGTGAAATGGAAGCCGTGATCAAATTGAGTGAGTGTAGGGAGGATCAAAAAGTAAAGTTTGCAGCCCACTCATTTGTAGGTGAGGCTCTGTATTGGTGGGATACGGTTATCCAAACGTTAGGTGAAGAGGCTGCTGATAAAATGTTGTGGCCTGAATTTAAAAAGTTAGTGTCGGACAAGTTTTGCCCGAAAGGCGAGATGGATCGAGTAGAGATGAATTTCCTGTAGTTTCAGGCAGGTAATATGTCCCATAGGGAATACACATCTAAGTTTGAAGAGATGGCGAGATTGGTGCCACATTTAGTGGTTCCTGAAGAAAAGAAAATCTTGAGGTATACCCAGGGGTTGCCTCAGGAGGTTAGAAAGTTGGTTAGATCATCTGCCCCAGTAGTTATCAGTTGACGGTAAACTTAGCAGCAGATATGTATCAAGAAGTTTTTGGTAGTGATGTGCTCCTGATGAAAGTAGAAGGAAACGTGAAGAACCTGCAGCGCAGAAAAGATTGGAGAATCTAAGTTTTCAGAAGAAGGGTAGGTTTGGAAGGGGTCAATTCCAAAGGAATGTCAGAAATGAGCTACCACGTTGCGGGAAATGTGACAAGCTACATAAGGGTGAATGTATGATTGGTAATAGAACTTGTTTTAAATGTGGAAAGTTAGGACATTATGCTAATGAATGTAATGAAGGCCTTCATAGATGTTATGAATATGGGGAAACGGGGCATATTCGAAGTGAATGTCCAAAGTTAGCAGTTAGAAAGCCTGAACTGGTTAGATCGATGAAAGAGTCAGGAGAAGGTCGAGTGTGGCTAAGGGCGAGCATATTCTATGTCAGCTAGTGAGGCTAAAGCTTTGCCAGATGTAGTCTCCGGTATGTTTCTAGTTAATGGGATTCCAGCTAACGTGTTATTTGATTCTGGTGCAAGTGGAAGTTTCGTATCTGTTAATTTTTGCCTTATGCTTGCGTGTGAAATTCGACCATTAGAAGTAGCCTTTATAGTTGAAACTGCTAATGATAGATCTGTGATAATTAGTAGTATGATTGAGGGTTGCTTTATTGAATTAGAAGGATATAGATTGCCTTTTAAACTATATCCTATGGTGTTAGGAGGGTTTGATGTGGTTTTGGTTATGGATTGGTTGGCAAACCATGAAGCTCATATTGTGTGTAATAAGAAGCTGATTCAATTGAGAGCGCCGGATGGGAAAACGATTAATGTATATGGTGATAGAGAAGAGTCAACTGTAAAGATAGTATCCATGATGAAAGTTGATAAGTTAATGAGCCGCGGGTGTGTATCTTATTTAGTATATGTGATCGATTCTCAAAAGCCTGTGAAAAAGATAGAGAACTTTCCTGTGGTTAGAGATTTTATAGATGTGTTTCCAGAAGAATTACCGGGTATTCCTCCAGATCGTGAAGTTGAGTTTAGAATTGATTTAATTCCGGGTGCTAAGCCAGTTGCCAAGTCACCTTACAGACTAGCTCCATCGGAATTGAAGGAATTAATGAAACAGACTAAAGATTTGCTAGAAAGAGGTTTCATTAGACCCAGTTCTTCCCCGTGGGGTGCTCCAGTGTTGTTTGTGAAGAAGAAAGATGGGAGTATGCGTATGTGTATCGATTATAGAGAATTAAATAAGTTGACGATAAAGAATAAGTATCCACTCCCACGAATAGATAATTTGTTTGATCAGTTACAGGGAGCCAGTTGGTTTTCTAAGATATTCTGGTTATCATCAGTTGAAAGTTAAAGAAGAAGATATACCTAAGACTGCGTTTCATACGCGTTATGGTCATTATGAATTTTTGGTTATGTCTTTTGGACTGACAAATGCACCTGCTGCTTTCATGGACTTGATGAATAGAGTGTGCAAGCCAATGTTAGATCGATCAGTAATTGTGTTTATTGATGATATACTGATCTATTCAAAGAATGAGGGAGATCATGCTTGCCATCTTCGTGAAGTGTTGAAAGGTTGAGAAGAGAAAAGCTTTATGCAAAATTTTCTAAGTGTGAATTTTGGTTACGGGAAGTACAGTTTTTAGGATATGTGATCAATGCAGAAGGTATTTTAGTAGATCCGCAGTTTCTTGGGTCTGGCTGGTTATTATAGAAGATTTATTCAAGATTTTGCCAAAATTGCATCCCCGTTAACGAAGCTGACAAGAAAGAATGAAGAATACGTATGGGGACCAGAACAAGAAAATGCATTTCAAGAACTGAAGCAGAAACTAACTCGATCACCAGTGTTGTCGTTGCCAGATGGAAATGAAGATTTAGTAATCTATTCAGATGCTTCGTATCAAGTTTTAGGTTGTGTATTGATGCAGAGGGGACGAGTAATATCTTATGCTTCCAGACAGTTGAAAGAACATGAAAAGAATTATCCGACGCATGATCTAGAATTGGCAGCAGTGGTATTTTCCTTGAAGATATGGAGGCATTACTTATATGGGACGAAATGTACGATTTACAAGGATCATAAGAGTTTGAAATATTTATTTGATCAGAAAGAATTAAACATGCACCAGCGGAGATGGTTAGAATTGGTGAAAGATTATGATTGTAAAATACTTTACCATCCTGGTAAAGTAAATGTGGTTGCTGACGCGTTAAGCAGAAAGAATGAACATCCTTCGATTCGAGTTAAGTCATATAAGTTAGTGATAACCCCAAATTTTATGCATCAGTTACAGGAAGCTCAATTAAAAGCATTAAAGGAGGAAAACATGAAACGAGAACGAATGAAAGGTCAAACAAAGGATCTGGAAAAAAATAGTTTTGTGGTTATGACAAAATGTGGTCATATGTGGGTTCCGATTAAGATGAGAGAGTTGGTGCCAGATGAAGCTCATAAATCCAGATATTCTATACACCCTGGTGCTACTAAGATGTATAAAGATTTAAAACAAGAATATTGGTGGCCAGGTATGAAGTTTAATGTGATGCAGTATGTAAATAGGTGTTTGACATGTCTTCAGGTTAAAGCTGAGCATCAAAAGCCATACGGTAAGCTTCAACCTTTAGAGATTCCAAAATGGAAATGGGAGGAATTGACAATGGATTTCATAACTAAGCTTCCGCGTACAGCTAAAGTTATGATACCATTTGGGTCATAGTGGATAGATTGACACGTAGCGGGCATTTCTTACCAATCAAGGAAACGTATAACTCTGAGAAGTTAGCAGAACTGTTTATTCAAGAAATTATTGCTCGTTATGGAGTACCATTATCTATTGTGTCGGATAGGGATACACGTTTTACTTCGAGGTTTTGGAGAAAGTTTCATGAAGATATGGGTACTCGTTTATTACATAGCACATCTTTTCATCTAGAAACTGATGGTTAACTGAAAGGACTATCCAAACAGTTGAAGATATGTTACGAGCTTGTGTTATAGATTTTGGTGGTAGCTGGGATAGTCATTTGCCATTAGTTGAATTCTCCTACAATAACAGTTATCATTCCACAATTGGGAGAGCCCCTTATGAGATGTTATATGGCAGAAAGTGCAGGAGTCCGATATGTTGGGGAGAAATTGGGCAGAAAGAGTTGGGTAGTTTGGAAATTGTACAGGCTACAAATGAGAAGTTGGATCAGATCAAAGCTCGGTTTAAAGCGGCTCAAGATCGGCAAAAGTCTTATGAAGATAAAAGGCGAAGGCATATAGAGTTTGAAGTAGGAGATAGAGTTATGTTGAAAGTATCTCCTTAGAAGGGGATTATCAGATTCAGAAAGAAGGGAAAGTTGAGTCCTCATTTTATAGGACCGTTTAGAATTATAGAACGAATTGGAGAAGTAGCCTATAAACTAGAATTACCCAATCAGTTGCAAGGAATCCACCCAACTTTTCACGTATATCAGTTGCGCAAGTGTTTAGCCGATGAAAATGCATACGTACCTTTAGATGATATAGAGGTGGATGATAAGTTGAATTATGTTGAGAAACCTACTGCTATAGTGGACAGAAAGATGAAAAGATTGAGAAATAAAATCATTGAGTTAGTTAAAGTACAGTGGTCGAATAGAAAGGGGTCTGATTTCACCTGGGAATCGGAAGATGAGATGAGAAGAGATTATCCCCAGTTGTTTGAAAAGTTGGTTTCGGGGACGAAACCTATTTAAGGGGGAGAGAGTTCTAACATCCGGTTTCTAAATCCAGACTTGTAATTGTATTATAGCTATGTTTAATTAATTAAGTTGAGTTTGTTTGTTAAGATTGGTGCTCAGTCGCATGACTTGCATGCGAATGAACTTCAGTCGCACCCCTTACGTGCGAATGAGACTCAATCGCACAAATGGTAGGCGTATGGGCTTCAGTCGCACGATTCAGTCGTGCGAATGGGGTTCAGTCGTGCGACTGGGTGTGAGGCGGTTAAGATGTATGTGTGGATAAGTAAGGCGGTGCAGAGGGTTCAAAAGCAGATTCCTATCTGTATCATCTCCATTACCTTGTTCCCTTCACACCCAAACACCCCTGTTCTCACGAAATTGACTAAGGCAACTCCGTTTCGGTAAGTTTTGGTGTAAGGCCCCGTTCCCGGGAAACCTCACAGTTGGCAATTCATAGCATAAAATCAGTTTAATAACAAAACATTGCAGCGAAAATAATTAACTATTCATTTAAACTTAAAAAATCTATTGTACTCATATATTTGTCCTTTAAATGTAAACAAGACATATTCCTTGTTCATTAATTACAATAAAGACTTCATTAACAGGAATGCCATCCATATCTCCCCAAGTAGCTTCGTGGTGCCATCCTCAGCATCAGCGCTTACCTGTCCACTATTATGCATAAAAAGTCAGCTACGCTGAGTGAGTTCTAGTTTTATATAAATAAGAAAGTATAAGCTTTTATCCTCCCTATAATGAACACGCATACATCATACTTCAAAACATTACTTGCATCATATTAAACACGTTCATTATCTTTCATTCTTTCATTATGTTTTCACTTCATCATAAGCGAGATTGCATAAAGCAAGATCTCCATGTTGATTGACAACGAATGTCAATCCCCGTCGGTACACGTTATCCATGGTCGCTACCCCCGACGGTTGATCGATCCCCGTCGGTACACATCTTCACGGTAGCTTCCCCCGACAGTTGATCCACACTGCTAGGCACATAGCCCGCTCATGAATACGGATCCATCATCATACATCAGACTCACATAAGTGAAGTCTATCATAGTGCTTGCAAGACTTTTCATCATCAAACGGGCCCGGGGGTAACATTCGTTAAGTTCCACTTCTCATTAGTATTATCTTTCACTTAATATATATATAATACTTAGCTTATTAAGTACACCACATACCAAGTACTAGTCATCATAACACGTAACCGACCCTCCGCGGGACAGCGGGGGTTCGGGGGCGGCAGCCCCTGACAGCGGGTAGGGACAGCCCCTAGTGGGGTCCAAGGGGCAACGCCCCTGGCTGGGGCCGGTCTGCCAGGTCAGCGCGCCGAAAATTATTCTGAGCTATTTAAATGTCACATTTTACATTAGAAAAAATGTATTTTCTTGTTAAAACACCTTGAAATCCTTACCTTGAAAACCTTATGTTTACTATGCATAATAGCCCCAAAAACATGGAAAAACGTTTAAATAAGGGGGTCTAGAACTCACCTGAACTTAGCAAATAACTTCAATCCTAAGTTACTTAAGCTATAGTCCAAACACTCTAGCTGCACGAAAGTTAATACACAAAAACGTCATTTTCTTCATAGTTTCGCCCACAGTTTCGCTGCAGCGAAACTGCAGTTTCGCCAGCAGTTTCGCTGGGCAGCACTTCTGCTAGTTTCGCTAGACAGATTCGCTGCCTTGAGCGCCCAACTTTCGTTGGAATTTCCTACTTTCGCGAAGTCTATGGGTCAGTCTGGGTCTTAGCGAGATTCCCGGCGAAACTGTAGTTTCGCCCGTGCGAAACTGTAGTTTCGCTGGAATTTCTCCTAGTCTCGCTGAATGAGTGCACAGTTTCGCTGGATTAACTCACAGTTTCGCTGGATCGGGGCCCAGTTTCGCTGGATGAATAAAAACTAAGAACCAGCCCGTTTTTAACCCAAAATCTTAACTTTTTACGTCCAAATCCTTGGTTTAACTTCCATGAAACCAAATCTAAGCTTTTTACACGTTTTCATACGTAAAAATGTGACCTTTATGCGATTCTTTGCAACTTTTCAAAACCCAAAACCCTAGAATCCGGGTTTGATCTACAGAAGGGTTTAGGGGTCGATTCTTACCTTGTTTGTTGCTCCTTTCCTTGAGATTTGATGTCCAAACGCCCAGATCTCCAATTCCTTGACCTTAGAAGCCCCAAATCTTGAGTTTCTTGCACTTTCTCTCTCTATGAAATTTTTGTTGCTAGGGCACAAATGGAGAAGATGGTGGTGTCTTGGGCAGGTTAAGGGCTGGTTATGGGCCTTAATCTTGCCCATGAACCCCACTTAGCCCATAACCCTTTTTCCTTCCTTTATTAAATCTCCATTAGTTAGGCCCACTTATCCTTAATGACTCGTTTTGACTTTTCGGGGTGTTACAAGTCTCCCCCTCTTATTTAGGTTTCGTCCTCGAAACCTGTCAGTCGTCAAACAATTGAGGATAAAATTTCCTCATTTCCTCCTCAGCCTCCCACGTAGATTTGATCCCTTTCTGTGCCTCCACTGTACTCGTACAAGCGGAACCACTTTATTCCGCAAGTGTTTCTTCTTCCAATCAAGGATGGCCACCGGCTGCTCTACGTAGTTCAGTCGTTCGTCGACTTCAATGTCTTCTAATGGTACAAATGCCCCATCATCTGCTAGACATTTCCTAAGATGAGATACATGGAATGTGGGATGAATTCCACTCAACTCATCAGGTAATTCTAGTCTGTAGGCCACTTCCCCTACCTTTGCGATAATACGGAATGGCCCTATAAATCTTGGGCTTAACTTTCCCCTTTTTCAAAACCTGATGATCCCTTTCCAAGGCGATACCTTGAGCATAACCTTGTCACCAACCTCAAATTCTATAGGTCTACGCCTCTTATCAGCATAAGACTTATGGCGATCTTTTACAGCTTTCATGAATGCCTTACTCTTATCTAACTCCTCAGTTGTGACATACCCATGCTGGCATGGCAACTATTATTATATGAGAATTCCGCCAACGGCAAGTGCTCATCCCAACTTCCTCCAAAGTCGATTACACATGCCCGTAGCATGTCTTCTAACGTTTGAATCGTTCTTTCTGACTGACATCCGTTTGGGGGTGCTAAGCCGTACTAACATGCAGTCTAGTCCCCATTGAGTCGTGAAACCTCTTCCAGAACTTGGACGTAAATCGCGTGTCCCTATCCGAAACGATAGACACTGGCACGCCGTGACGAGCCACGATCTCCTTGATGAATAGATCTGCCAACTTCTCAGAGGTAAACGTCTCACGAATTGGTAGGAAATGGGCGCTCTTTGTTAAACAGTCAACAATCACCCAGATCGCGTCGCTTCCTCTCGCGTGCGAGGTAGCTTCGTGATGAAGTCCATTGTGATGTGTTCCCATTTCCATTCGGGGATGTCCAAAGGCTGGATCTTTCCATATGGCTTTTGGTGCTCTGCCTTCACTTGCAGACAAGTCAAGCACTTGCTCACATACTTAGCCACATCTCGCTTCATTCCCGGCCACCAGTAATCTTTCTTCAGATCCTGATACATTTTGGTGGCGCCGGGGCGAATGGAATATCGTGTTTTATGGGCCTCGTCCATGATCTTCTCCCTCAGATCCCCGTAGAGAGGGATCCACATCCTCCCAGATCGAGTTCTAACACCCAGGGTGTTTTCCCCCAACTTTGAAACTTGTCCTTTCATCCTTTCAGAGTTGACTCTGTCCTCTCTTAATGTCTCATCCTGGAATGCCCTCACTTGTTTCATAACATCAGGCGTCATGATTATCTGGCAAGCCCTCACCCGAATTGGTTCGGGTCGTCCTTTTCGGCTAAGGGCGTCAGCAACCACATTAGCCTTGCCTGGATGATAATGAATTTCGCAGTCATAGTCCTTGATCAGTTCCAACCACCTCCTCTGCCTCATATTGAGTTCTTTCTGTTCAAAGAAATACTTCAGACTCTTATGATCAGTGAAGATGGTGCATTTCACCCCATACAGGTAGTGCCTCCAAATCTTTAATGCAAACACCACCGCGGCCAACTCCAAATCATGGGTAGGGTAATTGGCTCGTGGACTTTTAATTGTCTATAAGCATAGGCTATCACCTTCCCTCGTTGCATCAACACGCAACCCAATCCTGCATATGAGGCATCCGAGTAGACTACCAGGTCCTCGTTTCCCTCAGGTAACGTCAAGACAGGGGCTTGCGTTAACCTCATCTTTTGTTCTAGGTAGGCATTCTCCTGATCAGAACCCCATTCATACCTCACGTCCTTCCGGGTCAGCTTAGTCGATGGAGAAGCTATCTTGGAGAAATCCTGGATAAACCTCCTATAGTAACCTGCCAGTCCTAAGAAACTGCGAATCTCGGATGGCGTCTTTGGAGGTCCCCACTACATCACCGCTTCAACCTTCGCAGGATCCACCCTGATCCCCTCGGGTTTGACCACATGACCTAGAAATTGAACTTCTCGAAGCCAAAATGCACATTTGGAGAACTTAGCATATAACTTCTCGCTTCTGAGTGTCTCCAAAACTTCTCGAATGTGATCTGCATGTTCTTCTTCACTTTTCGAATAGATCAAAATGTCATCGATGAACACTATTACCGATTTATCCAACATTGGCCGACATACCCGATTCATAAGGTCCATAAAAGCAGCTGGCGCGTTAATTAAACCAAAGGACATGACGAGGAATTCGTAATGTCCATAACGCGTCCGGAACGCTGTTTTAGGGATATCTTGTTCTTTCACCTTCAGTTGGTGGTAACCAGACCGCAGATCTATCCTTGAAAACCAGCTGGCACCCTGAAGTTGATCGAACAAGTCGTCGATCCTTGGTAGCGGGTATCGATTCTTTACGGTCAGCTTATTGAGCTCGCGATAGTCTATGCACATCCGCATGCTACCATCTTTCTTCTTGACGAATAAAACTGGAGCACCCCATGGAGAGATACTCGGTCGGATGAATCCCTTATCCAATAAATCTTGCAACTGGACCTTCAATTCTACCATCTCCGAAGGATCCAATCGATATGGTGCTTTAGCGACGGGCTGTGCTCCCGGTAACAAATCAATCTGGAATTCGATTTCACGGTCCGGCGGCACACCAGTCAGGTCTTCAGGAAAGACGTCAGAAAACTCACGCACTACTGGCACGTTTGATAATTGTGGCTCTAGCGCGTCCACATCTTTTACGTAGGCCAAGTAAGCGCTACGCCCACGTCTCATGTACTTTTCAGCTGTGATCATCGACACGACCTTCGGCACATAACACACCTTATCCCCACGAACCGTAACGGAACTACCATCGGGCGCTGTTAGACGAACTATTTTCTTGCTACATACTATATTGGCTTCATATCTAGCTAACCAATCCATGCCTAACACCACATCGAAACCTCCTAAGGCCATAACATGCAACCTAGCAGGGAACATACAACTTTTTAACTCAATCAGGCAATCCTCAATCACTTCAGTTATCTTAGTGGATTTACCGATGGCTGTTTCTACATAGAAAGGCTCGTCTAACTTTCTACTTTTATCATGCAACGAACGACAAAAGGCAGTAGACACAAAACTCCTACTGGGCAACTTAACATAGAAAACAACAGAACAAAACTCTTTCTAGCCCTGGAATTAAACAACACGGAAGACAGAATTTTTTTATTTATTATATACATGCCTGTCACAATATCGGGACCCGTCCTAACCTTATCCGGCCTTATTGCGAAGGCCCTGCGCCCTCTGCCCTTGGCTTCTTGCAATCCCTGCTTTTGTGACCCCTTCCACTGCAGTTGTAGCACCGTATCACTCCACACTCTCTGGCCACGTGACCTTGCTCCCCGCATCGGTAACAGACATTGGTTCCCAATTTACATTCCCCGAGGTGTCCTCTGGCACACTTACCACACTTCTTAGTCCTCGCACCAGACGAAGCTGCACGCCGGCCCTCCGTCCTTGCAACCTTTGTGTTGAGGGTGACACTGTCGCGTCCAACCCGCTTTCCATGCCAGTTCTTGTTATCTCTATTCTTCGTGTTTTCTTTAATAGCAGTCGTCTCCTTCGCCGCCTTAATTACCTCAGTTATAATGGACGGCAGAATCTCTTGTAGGGCCTGTTGGACTCCCTCAACAACAGCTTCTTTCATGGTGATCCTCAAACTAGTGCCATCATCGCTGCCTTCCACATGAGGGGCTTCGGGCTCTTCGAGTGCCATTTCAGCCGCCCTAGCCATGCTTCTCGTGATACGTGGTTCGGCACCACGTTCACCACAACCCCTATCTGGCAAAACCTTAGAAGATCTACCGCTAGCCATCCTCTATCCCACACTGAAAGATTCAAATACCAACGCGGTCATTCGAGGGAATAGCTCAGTTTATGTCAAGTACAGTAAGTCTCTAATTACAGTGGCCAGTTGTGATTAGCCACTTACTTTACTCTTCGTACCCCAAGCATTACCTGTCCTGACTACATTAGCATCTAAATCTAACTGTAACACATAAACACATAACATGCGCACATAATACCAGTTAACTTTAAGAAAATACCTGATGGCACGCAGCTACTCAGATTGGCATTCCTTCCCTTTCCGTCCCATTTTCAGTTTAAGTAAAGGTTTATTTTGAAAAATTACCCATTTCACTTAAACTTTGGCTCTGATACCAACTTGTAAGGCCCCGTTCCCGGGAAACCTCACAGTTGGCAATTCATAGCATAAAATCAGTTTAATAACAAAACATTGCAGCAAAAATAATTAACCATTCATTTAAACTTAAAAACCCCATTGTACTCATATATTTGTCCTTTAAATGTAAACAAGACATATTCCTTGTTCATTAATTACAATAAAGACTTCATTAACAGGAATGCCATCCATATCTCCCCAAGTAGCTTCGTGGTGCCATCCTCAGCATCAGCGCTTACCTGTCCACTATTATGCATAAAAAGTCAGCTACGCTGAGTGAGTTCTAGTTTTATATAAATAAGAAAGTATAAGCTTTTATCCTCCCTATAATGAACACGCATACATCATACTTCAAAACATTACTTGCATCATATTAAACACGTTCATTATCTTTCATTCTTTCATTATGTTTTCACTTCATCATAAGCGAGATTGCATAAAGCAAGATCTCCATGTTGATTGACAACGAATGTCAATCCCCGTCGGTACACGTTATCCATGGTCGCTACCCCCGACGGTTGATCGATCCCCGTCGGTACACATCTTCACGGTAGCTTCCCCCGACAGTTGATCCACACTGCTAGGCACATAGCCCGCTCATGAATACGGATCCATCATCATACATCAGACTCACATAAGTGAAGTCTATCATAGTGCTTGCAAGACTTTTCATCATCAAACGGGCCCGGGGTAACATTCGTTAAGTTCCACTTCTCATTAGTATTATCTTTCACTTAATATATATAATACTTAGCTTATTAAGTACACCACATACCAAGTACTAGTCATCATAACACGTAACCGACCCTCCGCGGGACAGCGGGGGTTCGGGGGCGGCAGCCCCTGACAGCGGGGTCCTAGGGCAGCAGCCCCTAGTGGGGTCCAAGGGGCAACGCCCCTGGCTGGGGTCCTAGGGGCAGGTCAGCGCCCCGAAAATTATTCTGAGCTATTTAAATGTCACATTTTACATTAGAAAAAATGTATTTTCTTGTTAAAACACCTTGAAATCCTTACCTTGAAAACCTTATGTTTACTATGCATAATAGCCCCAAAAACATAGAAAAACGTTTAAATAAGGGGGTCTAGAACTCACCTGAACTTAGCAAATAACTTCAATCCTAAGTTACTTAAGCTATAGTCCAAACACTCTAGCTGCACGAAAGTTAATACACAAAAACGTCATTTTCTTCATAGTTTCGCCCACAGTTTCGCTGCAGCGAAACTGCAGTTTCGCCAGCAGTTTCGCTGGGCAGCACTTCTGCTAGTTTCGCTAGACAGATTCGCTGCCTTGAGCGCCCAACTTTCGTTGTAATTTCCTACTTTCGCGAAGTCTATGGGTCAGTCTGGGTCTTAGCGAGATTCCCGGCGAAACTGTAGTTTCGCCCGTGCGAAACTGTAGTTTCGCTGGAATTTCTCCTAGTCTCGCTGAATGAGTGCACAGTTTCGCTGGATTAACTCACAGTTTCGCTGGATCGGGGCCCAGTTTCGCTGGATGAATAAAAACTAAGAACCAGCCCGTTTTTAACCCAAAATCTTAACTTTTTACATCCAAATCCTTGGTTTAACTTCCATGAAACCAAATCTAAGCTTTTTACACGTTTTCATACGTACAAATGTGACCTTTATGCGATTCTTTGCAACTTTTCAAAACCCAAAACCCTAGAATCCGGGTTTGCTCTACAGAAGGGTTTAGGGGTCGATTCTTACCTTGTTTGTTGCTCCTTTCCTTGAGATTTGATGTCCAAACGCCCAGATCTCCAATTCCTTGACCTTAGAAGCCCCAAATCTTGAGTTTCTTGCACTTTCTCTCTCTACTTTCTCTCTCTATGAAATTTTTGTTGCTAGGGCACAAACGGAGAAGATGGTGGTGTGTTGGGCAGGTTAAGGGCTGGTTATGGGCCTTAATCTTGCCCATGAACCCCACTTAGCCCATAACCCTTTTTCCTTCCTTTATTAAATCTCCATTAGTTAGGCCCACTTATCCTTAATGACTCGTTTTGACTTTTCAGGGTGTTATATTTGGATGTCACGGATCAATCTTGATATGTTATAAGCTGTGTATATGATTGAATTTGATCCAATAACACGTTTAAATCATTAATTTGGTCTGGTTCTTTTCTAAGTTAAAATACGGGAATTTGGATCCGAGTTTTTATGAAGTTTTGATAAAATAATGATCCGAAACCATTGTAAACGATGTGTATATAATCTGTTTTGAATATGACATGATTTGAATGGTTAAAACTCAAATTTTGAGTAAGTTTGGATCAAAAACGTCAAGAACACAGCTGCTGATCAGTTTCAGACGAATGGGCTCAGTCACCTGCCTCAGTCGTGCGAATGAGAGTCTAGTCATGCGACTGAGTGCGAATAAAGGCTCAGTCGTGCGACTGAGAACTCAGTCGCCTAGTTAGAAGACCGAATGAAGACGAGTGATCACTATGCACGAATGTGGACTCAGTCATGCGAATGAATGGTCAGCCGTACGACTGGAGGTTTAGTCGCATGATTCAAACATATGGTTCAGTCTCATGTGGTCCATTCGCACGATTGGATGCTCATCCGCATTGATGTTCATCCGCATAGGTCCAGTCGCATGAGTGCTAATTCGCATAAGTGTTCATTCGCATAGGAGTCCTGTTTGAGAATAGTTTACTGAATCAAGGTTTATTGCTTTGATATACCTTGATTAGAAGAAGGACTAGTTATCTCGTGTACGTGGATTGTGTAGATTGTCGTGAGTAAGTTAATAAGGTGAGTTCTAAGCCCTTTTAAACGTGTGGTTTTAACATACGGGCTAGCATACATACAATGATGAATAATTTGAATGTTTTAGCACCAGAATTGTGATAATGATGTTTATACATTACTAATAGCTCGTGGGGCTGTTAGAGTAAAGTTGGGACGATGTTGGGACAATGGTTGGGACAATGAACGGTTATCTGAACATTGTTAATCATTACGTGATGGTAATGATTCCAATGGGTCAGAAAGATAGAGTTTGAAACTGATAAATGAAATTAATGTGAATGAATGAATGGTTGGGACAATGGTGAACATATTAATCATTACGTGAAATGAATGTGTAGAGTTTAAAGATGTGTAAATGGTGCTAAAGGAAAGAATGTGATGTGATGATATGGCAATAAGTAAAGGAATTGTTATGATGTGATGTAAATCTCAACAGACCAGTTAGGGTAAGATGCCTGTGTGTAGACTGTACAGTGAGAAGGAGTGATGACGATCACTCAGCTTTGTGAACATCTTATGGTGACGACCCTAGATGATTAAATTGGCATCCTACTGGATGAGAGATAATAGTTACAGTTTCTGGTGGGAAACTGACGTCCGGTGGGACGAGTCCGGTGGGACAAAGTAAAGTTAAAATTGATTTTATTGTATTGCCAATATAAACCAGATTTTATATGTGATATGATGTTGTTAATGTTTTTAATAAAAGTTAGGACTCACCAGTTTATCTGATGTTTTGAGTGTGTTGTATGTGTGCTAAGTAAGGAAGAATCCTCTAATAATAGAGGAAAGCAAGCATGAGCTAAATAAGGATGCTATCCCAGAGTAGCTGCTGGCATAGGGTGTAGGACCTGTTAATAATATAAAAAGGATATGTATAATCAAATACTATTATATGTAAAATGTTTTTATAAAGTTGGGTTGACATGTAGTTATGTTTAGTCTTCCGCTGTATGACAAAGGCTCTGATTTGTATTTAGAATGTTAATCCAACTATGTGACGTGCCTCCGGTGTCCTGCCGGGTTTAGGGCGTCACATCCTAAGTATGATTCAGTAAAATAGAATCAATTTCATTTCTAATGGCTTATTTCTAATACTATTAATCCATTATGTCGACGGATTTCTTTGATTTTTTTATTTTTTTATTTTTTTGTATATTATATATTATATTATATATATATGGCGGTGGGGAGTTTTTTTATTTTTTATTTTTTTATAATATGTATTATATATAACAAAATTGAGACATGCAAGGGCATCTAGCTTGCTGGCTTGTGAGCTCTTTCACTGTACATAAGACCCGGGTTCGAGTTTAATATTCACTATACTTTGCATGCTTTCTTAATTAACTCATATTTTAGTTTCTCATATAATAGTAGTAGTAGTTCAAATTATATCTATCTTAAAAAACTTTATTATATAATATTACGTGTTTATTTTTATGTGTAAATTTTGTTTGGAACGAGTTGGGTCAAATATTATAATTTTATTTCGTTGGTATAAATTCGAGTTACTCTATGTTTTGATGTAAATTTTGCTAGAAAATGTGTTAGAGTGAATGTAATATGTGCTTTATCATGTCGCCTATGTATTTCCCGCACTTGCTTGATGTACATTTTGAGTTGTTATACGTTTTAACGTAAATTGTGTTTGAAATATAGTCGATTTAAATAAAATATGTTTTCATTTGATGGTACAAATTCGTGTTACTCCTGTTTTACGTAAATTTAGTTCGGAAACAAGTTGAGTCGATTATATTTTATACTTGATCATGACACGTACGTTCGCCGCCGCAGCAACGCGCGGCGAGTTAAATCACTAGTTTACATAATATCCTTAGGAATAGGTAACCATTTCTCAGTTTGTTTAGGATTCACCACTTCACCCTGAACCCTATAAGTCATGATGTCCGAAGAGAATGATTTCATAATTATTGGTCGTTTGTTTTGTCTTGACTCAACCTTTTCAACTTTAGATTTCAAATTACATTCATCCATTTAAATTATATCAATGGATTGTTTTTATTGGTTCGACCGGTTTGAACGATTTTCTTGTTAGTTTTGGATTCAATGCAAGTTTTAAACTTCAAATTTGAATCAGTTTGAAATATTGAAATGGTTTATAGTTTGTAAAACAATGTATTGAATTTAAGAGTAAATATCGTTTTTGCTCTCTGTGGTTTGTTCAAAATAACCATTTTACTCCAATAGTTTAAAAATGACTTTTATCCTCCCTATGGTTACTATTGTTTATCGATTTTGCTCCGCGGCACTAACTCCATCCAAAAATTCTGTTAAGTGCCACCCATGTGCCCCTCACGTGAGCAACATTTTTGTCTTTTCCCTTTCAAGGGTTATTTTTGTCATTTTGCCAATAAATCAACCTAGGGTTTTTATACCATTACATCAGATTTAAACACAATTATATTAAACTATCAAACATTAAACAATCAAACATTAAACCTTAAAAAATTTCATCGATTGAAATAAAAAAAATTGTACAAAGGTGAAGAGTAGATTCTTGATTCGATGTCGCATTGGTTCAGTCGTTCTCCAGGTCCAGAGTTTGCTAATAACAAAGGTGAGTGTTAAATCCAATACATATTGCTTAAATCCAATACATATTGCTTAAATCCAATACATATTACTTATAGTTGAGGTTAATGTCGAATGGTTTTTTGTTTGATTTCAATGTAGATGGAAATATACAAGGAATTGAACCTAGTCTAGGTGATTTTGAACCTAGTCAAGGTGTTGCGGATCCTAGTCAAGGTGTAGGGATTGGTAGTGAGCATAATGAATTCACTGACAATGATGTATTGGAAGATGAAGAAAAGGATTCAATTATCTTATTGATGAAGATAACATGATTTATGATGTTCAGGTTGATATGGAAGAGTTCAAAACTTATGTGGATAATGACATAGGTGAAGAGTCTTTAGAAGAACATAGTGAAGATGATGATAATGGATTAGATGTTGACCTCGATGATTTTGATAGCCTCACTGATGAGGAAAATGACCCACCACTAAAGAGAGCTTTAAGAAAAGAAAGGAAAAAACAGAATAGGAGAAAAGATGTTGTTGTATAACCCTTCTCTGTGGGCTAATAATTTGCTAATAAGGATCAAATTAAGGCAATTATGAAGAAATTGGTTGTGGATAGTAGAAGGCAACTCAAGGTTTTAAGAAATGATCCAATTATATTTAGGGCTGATATGAAGGTTTTAAACCTGAATTTGAGTATGGTGATTCTAGTAAGGGCAGTGAAGTAAAATAACAAGAGAATGTATCCGAAAGAGTTGTAGATCCCAGAAAAGTGGTGCTTTATTGACCAAACCTACCACTAAAGGGAGATTTAAACCAACCACTTGTCCTTGGGTACTTCATGTATCTATCTTAAATAGAGAAGGATATTAGGTTGTGAAAACTTACATCAATGAACACACTTGCCTGCAAACTAGGGAGATTCGGTTTTGCACAATCTCATGGTTAGCTAAAGAGTTTGAATCCACGGTTGTAGTTAACCCTAATGTTCCATTGAAAGCACTCCAAGATTTTTTCAAAAGAAGCACTAGATTCAACTGTCTATGCAAAAGGTTTTAGGGCAAAAACAATGTCAAAGGAGAAGATTGGTGGGCACTACAGGGCTCAATATGCAATTTTAAGAGAATATTGTCAAGAATTAGTAAGGTCTAACCCAGGAAAAACTGTGACCATTAATGTAGAGAACGAATGCAATCCTATTAGTGAAACCAGACAACTTAGGAGAACATATATATATATATATATATATATATATATGTTTAGGGGCTTTGAAGGAAGGGTTTAAGCTTTGTGGTAGACCTATATTAGGGTTGAATAGATCCTTTATGAAAGGTCCTTTTCCAGGACATGTTTTGATTGTTGTAGCATAGAGTCAAACAATGGCATATATCCAGTGGCCTATGCCTTGGTGGAAGCTGAAACCAAAAATTCTTGGTGCTGATTCTTGGAAGGAAGTTGAATCCAGAGACCCAATACTATATCAATGGTTGAGAGAAATTCCACCAAGGCATTGGTGTAGATCTTACTTTACTGGTAACTATAACAATTTTCATTTTTATTGATTTTCAAACAAAAATTCTATGTTCTATGGGTACTTATAGCAATTGGAACTTGAATTATGTAGAAAGGGCAACAAGTGATGTACTTTTAAACAACTTGTGTGAAGTATTCAACAAACAGTTAGTAGAAGGAAGAGACAAACCGGTTATAACTTGTTTGGAGTTCATTAGAGAATACTTGATAAAGAGGATTGTGGTTGTGCACAAATTGATTTCAAAGTGTGAAGGTCCTTTAAACCCAAATGCTACAAACTTATTTGAAAAGATAAACATTGATACAGTTAATATGACTGTAATCTGGAATGGTCAGAGTAAATATCAAGTTAGTGGAACTTCACATGAATAGTTTGTTGTTCAAATTGATGAAAAAACATGCTCTTGTAGAAGGTGGGAATTAATTTCAATGCCATGTAAACATGTTGTGGTTGTGATGTGGGATATGGCTTCTCATGGAATTGAAGTAGTCTTACCAGAAACATGGGTTTCTAAAATGTATTGGCTAGACACTTGGAAGAAAGTTTATGCTAATACAGTTGACCCAATCAATAGTAGGAATATGTAGTCACCATCTATTTGTCCAACGATTCTCATACCACCAAAACATCATAAACCAATTGGAAGACCAAGAAAGAAGAGAAAGAAAAGTGCAGATGATTAACTCAAGAAGTTTCTAAGAAAGGGAAAATGGCAAGAGTTGGTCAATCAGTCACTTGTAAGAAGTGTGGACAGAAGGGTCATAATAAAAGGTCTTGTAACGGTAAACAAGAAGGGTCACAACAAGTTGTTTAATATGCCCATGTGTGGTGTCTTTGTGTTCTAGATTAGTAACAAACAATGACAATCTTTTGTTTTTAGTATGTGTATGGTATTATCTATGGTTACTATTTTGGGACAATTATATGTTGGCTTTTAGTGATGTGAATGCATTTGAACATCCATTTTGGGTATTACATTAGATATGAAAGTTCACTATTTTTAAGCTTTTGCATTTTAATTATGTATATAAATTGAACATATGTATGCCCTGCATGTTGACTGTTTTTAGTTATGCATTTTATGGCCACTAGGTAGTATTTTGCCTCTGTATTTCATCACTGCATATGCATAAAAACTACATATTTATGGCCACTTGGGTAGTATTTTCTACTGTATGTGAACATCCATTTTGGACCAATTTTTTCAATTTTCTCATTAACATAACCATCATACAAGAACCAACTTAAAACTAGCAAACATTTCAATTTTCTCATTAGCATAATCATCATATAGATGACCTTCATAACATATTTAGGCCACTTTGATTACAAAGAAGAACAAAAACAAGAACCAACTTAAAACTAGCAAACATTTTAATTTTCTATTCTGATCAGTGGCATCCTTAGCCATTGCTTCATTCCTGTTACACCTCTAACAATCCAGGTATAATCTCTGCACTTTTTCGACACATTGGGGGATCTGACCACAAAACAAATCCACAGCTTGCACCCTACAAATAGATTAGATCAATAATTTCTAAATTAAAATCTAGAACTTAGGAAGAAAGTGGAGCGAGGTTATCTATTTAGCACAACAATAGAACCTGCGTCCTGGGTTTGCGCGCGTCCAAGAAGTGCGAAAAGGGTTGGCGATCCATAAGAGCACATCACCATCTCATCCGCCATTGACATGGAAAATGAAGTTTGCGAATCGAATGAAGCAGATGTAATTGTATGAAAACCTAGGTTGATTTATTGGCAAAATGACAAAAGTAACCCTTGAAAGAGAAAAGACAAAAATGTCCCTCACGTGAAGGGCACATGGGTGGTACTTAACAGATTTTTGGGATGGAGTTAGGGTCGGGGAGCAAAATCGTTAAACAATAGTAACCATAGGGAGGATAAAAGTCATTTTTAAACTATTAGAGTAAAATGATTATTTAGAACTAACCACAGGGAGCAAAAACGATATTTACTCTAAATTTAATTACATGATCTAGTCTATCATACTTCATTTATTTTTTATCGGTCAAGTCTTTAATAAAAAAATACCATTGATAAATACAAGGCTAGGTAAGTTGTTAAAGGATATAAACAAAAAAAGGTATAGATTACTTTATACTTACTCATCCAGGTGACACAAATAACCTTTGTAAGGTTGGCACTTGCAATTATGCTATAACAAATTTGAAACTCAGTAGATGTGAAAACCACATTTCTAAACGAAGATTTAAAAGAAGAGATTTACATGAAGCAAACCCAGGTTTTCTTCACTCCCAGATAAAAGGTCAAGATATGTAACCTAGTAAAGTCTTTGTATGGTATGAAGCAAGCTTGAAAACATTGAAAGAAGAAGTTTGATCATGTTATTATTGTCATGTATTCAAAATAAATTAATGCGACAAGTGTGTCTACATGAAAGCCACGACTAGAGTTTATGTGTTCTTATGCCTTTATGTAGATGATATGTTTTTTTAACAACAAAAAGGACTTTATTTACCAATGATGATATTTAGATATTTAGAGGATATGTTAATCATCGGGAGTGCTGATAGTATGATCAAATATACTAAAGACATGTAAAAAGAAATGTATTCACATGAAATATATGTTAGGGATCCGGGTGTGGATCGATACACAAACACAATCAAACTGCGAGAGAAAATAAAAACTAAGATGAACACGCGAGATTTAAGTGGTTTGGTCGATATGACCTACGTCCACGGGAAACCAGGATAATACTTTTATTGCTTTCTGCCTTACTCGTGAGGAATTACAAGTACAATGATACAATATAAAATAGAGAAAATTAGGGTTTACAACTTAATCCTCAAGAAACCTTAATGGGCTAAAACTAAATAAAATGGGTCAGGTCTTTAATTTAATTAATCTGTCACTGAGTTGTATTCTAACCCATGCCAAATCAAGACTCCACAACCCAACAATCTCATACTTGAAGGCTTGATCATCTTCAAACTGCCTTCTGATGTGAACATTTATACCTCTTGTAATTTTCCTCATCTTTCTGGTTACAGTGGCCTTCTTATCAGTTAACCTGAAGGCCCGTTGAAGCTCTACCTTTAACCTGTTCTCCATCCCTACCGGCTCCCACTAAAACAAACTGTTAGATCCTGGAACACCATGAGAACAATTACTCTCCATATTTAGCAAGTAATCATCTGGAGAGATTTTATTAAATGAAATATTAGTTCTTTTAACCCACTGTCATATAGGAACTATAACTAAAGCACAACCTGTGCTCCCACTAACATAAAATCCTTTAACTGGTTTTCCTGAACTCTTTCGTGCATATTCACTTTGAATCTTTCCAGTGACTCTAGCTTTTTTACTTGCAAAACAAACCTTCTTCTGCCCACGAGATTCCGTGAACTGGACTTTAGTCTTTTTTTGAACTACAACATCAATTCCTTCAGATGGTAGACTAACCATATATAATGAACCTATTTTCTTTTCACGAGCAATGACAAGATTCCCTTTAATAACATTCCACTACGTATTCCCGAACTTAACCTCATGTCCCTTTTCATCCAACTGACCAACAGAAATAAACTGTTTCTTCAAATCAGGAATCACCCTGACATCTTTCAAAGTCCATGAACCAGCTGAAGTAACTAAATCCATGTCACCCATGTCCTTAACATTAAGAACATCATTGTTCACCAATCTTACCTTACCAAAATCACCCTCTTTTAGATTCTGCAATGCTTCATTGCTGTGGGTAGCATGAAGCGAAGCTCCAAAATCCATGACCCAGGACTGCTCTCCACGCTACAGTTTAAAGAATCATCGGCTAAGTAGTCTGATACGGTGTTAACTTCTTTCTGATCATTCGGACACTAATTCCTGAAGTGCCCCACCTGTTTACAGTTCCAACAAGTCATATCATTTCAAACCCTAGACTGACTTCTTTTTCTGTTCTTGCTCCCACTACCCCTATTATTTTTCTTCCTCTCCTAACATTCAGTAATTTACTTGATGATTCACCTAAATTTCTTCGTCTGATGTCTTCGCCCATAATAATATCCCAAATCCCTTTTAAAGTGAACACACTGGTGGAACTAGTCATCGCTGTAACAGTAACAACCTAGCTATCAGTCAATGATGATAACAATAGTAACGCCTTAACCTCATCCTCGAATTTGATGCCAACTGACCCAATCTTGACAAAATACAGTTCAAGTTGTTGCTGTGCATTAAAACTCAACTTCCCTCTTTCATCTTTGTATTAACCAGCTCTCGAATCAAGAAAACTTTATTTGTCACCGAAGGCTTCTTGTACATATTAGATAATGCATCCATGATACCTTTCGTTGTAGTTTCCTTCATTCTTTGTTAGCGACAACTTAATAACCACCTTGGCTTTTTATTTAAAATTTCCCACTCGGTTGGTTCCATCTGTTTTGGTTTATCACCTAAAACAACATCCAAGTCTTTCTAAACAAGAAAATCCTCCATTTACATTTTCTACCAACCAAAATCGTTTCTTCTCAATCTGTGGTTTTCCGCTCTCAGCCATTATCTCAAACCACAATCTGCCAAACAAAACTATGGCGGTTGTCTAAGCTTGAGTGTTATTCTATTAAACCCTATCATTTTTCCTCAGTCTTAAGAAATAGTAAAAAATGAGTTCAATAATGCGCTTAAATTCCTGACTTTGGATCTTGGTAATGATATCAAGAATACTTGGATAACCCAAAATAACCAACCCCACTAATCTTGGCTACACAACCACAATCTGTTTTGTTTCTTCTAATCGATCCAAAAAACGGTAGCGATATGTGGCTTAAAAAAAGGGCAACAACCTGTTGTCTTTTTTTCTTTCTTTTGGATGACACAAAAAAAACACAAGAGCAGTTTTGCTCTCTCTCTATATTTTTTAATTTTATTTTTCCCTTTTCGATGCGAATATAAGAAAAATAAAGCCCCACAAAAGAAAAGAAAAAGAACCTCAACAATATTGCTTCTACTCCATTGTTCGATGCCAATTACTCAAAACAAAGAAACTTTTTTTCTTCTCTCTTGACTTGTGCGAACAGCAGTATCCACCAAGAGAAACTCAAAATTAACTTTTTTTCTTCCTTATACTTCTTGATCAATAAATGGGTTGATGAAAGTGATCGACCAGAAATGGCGACGGGTTTGCTTACGGCTAACCCTAGATTGTAACTCTCGCGTTGTGTTTCTCCTGTGTGTAACGAGCCATAGCTCTGATACCACTTGTTAGGGATCCGGGTGTAGATTGACACACAAACACAATCAACCTGCGAGAGAAAATAATAACAAAGATAAACACGCGAGATTTACGTGGTTCGGTCGATGTGACCTATGTCCACGGGCTACAACCATGATAATACTTTTATTATTTTCTGCCTCACTCATGAGTAATTACAAGTACAATGATACAATATAAATAGAGAAAATTATGGTTTACAACTTAATCCCCAAGAAAATCTTAATGGGCTAAAATAAATAAAAATGGGTCAGATCTTTAATTTAATTAATCTCTCACTGAGTTGCCTTTTAACCCGTGCCCAAATCAAGACTCCACAAACAGAACAATATATGGGGCAACGGATATAATTCTTGTGGTAAAGATCTTAGAACCCTAAATGGTCTTTTGTTAAGTTAAACTCACTATGTGAAAAAGATCCTAGATAAGTTCAATTCAAAGTACTTAAGTGTGTCTTAAAATGCAAGTGACACCGCCGAGTATCATACTAAGATTAGGGATGAGAGTATGGCTGGATTAGAATACTAAAGGGTTATTGGCAACCTAACTATCTTATGACATGTACCCGTCATAATTTAGCATGTCCTGTGAAAATACTAAGTAGTTATACTAGTAAGTCAAGTGCGGAACATTGGAAAAGCATAATGACTATTGAGTGAAGTGTGATGATGTGTACATATATAGTGGCTTGATCAAAGGTATCACATCTACTATCCGCTAGGTAACACTTACTTATTCAGTAATACTTAACTGACAACATTGCATCTTAATACTTTGACATCTGTAAGTTGTTGCTTATGCTGGTGAGGTATATTTTTTTCTAATGGGCAAGTCACGTTGCGACTGATGAAATCACCATACTAGTTTCCGTCTTCTTGGGGTGTTTGTAGTTGTGACTGCTCGTGGTTTAGCTTTGGTTTTGAATAGTTGTGACTGATCCGCGAGTTGTTGTTGCCCGTTTCCCTTGTTATTGATTAGTCACGACTAATTTGCATGAGTTGTGACTGATGCGTTGTAACCATCCGTATTTTTCATATTAACTTCTGTTAATGTTTGGGGATTCAATTATAAAGCTTTTGATAATTAATAATAATAATAATATATAATAATAAACAATAATACTAATAATAAACACTAATTATAATAATGATTATAATGTTAATAATAGGAATAATAACAATAAAATTATAACAAAAATAATAATAACTAAGAATAATAGTAATAATAATAACATTGTTATTAATAATAATGATTTGTAAAAATATTGAACTTAGAAAAGTTAAAAAGTTGGATTTGATAAGTCAAGGGGGCCTTAATGTCATTTTATAAACCTTAAATAAAATTTTCTGCATGAAATAAAAACCTTGATAAACTATAGGGACCATTTATGTAAATGCCAAAAACACCTAAACCCCACCCCCCATTCTTCCCCGATTTCTCGGCCGGATCCCCGGCCACTATCGAGCACTACACTCTATAATAATCTAATTAATCGAACCTGAATGACCATCTATCTGTTCCTAAGCTATTACAGTCCTCAATTGCATCAAAAACAAACATAATCTTCGAATTTGAGCTTCATTCTTGTCGTGAACCTGCAACTTAGTCGAGGCCTCTGTCCAAGCAATTTGGAGCAAAATTAGCAAGGGGCTTTTGGTCCAGTACACAAATCGAAGCTTCATGCTAAATTAATTGAATTATCATCCTCGAATGACCATCGTGCGCTCACTGTTCGGCCGCGAGTTGTACTTCGAAGTGGGTATCTCCAATCGAACATCAAACGGGTAATTGTCTACATATACATGAGCGTTTAACCATGGGAACAAAAGCCCCATGGTTGATTGGGTTAACAACTTCGAATTCGTGTTCAATTTGAATCAAATCAAGTTAGGGTTCATATGTGATTTGGGGGTTTTTGTTAACTTGGTATTTAAGAATTGAAACCTGTGTTCTATCGCGGTCGAGAGCCCTGGTTCACTGGTTAGTCACATGCTCTAGCAACCTTGAGGTCCCGGGTTTGAACCCGGGCACCCTCATATATTTTTTTAAGGCTTTTTCAGCTTTAGAAAAATTACAAAAAATTTCTAAAAATTATAAAATCAATTTTATAAACCTTGTTTATTTTAAAAGTTATCTAATGATTTTCTGTAAAATTATTTCTTTAAACACCTTAATAATTTTTATATAAATATCATTAAAAAATGTTATAATTAGTTTATTTTCATAAAAATAAGCTTTAAATAGTTGAAATCACTAAATTATTATTAGTCATTACGTTATCTGTGATTATAGCTTAATTATGTTAATTATAAAATTTTATTTACATTTTATAATTTAATCATTATAAGGATTTAATTTCTTATAATTTCACAAATTATTATAAAAGGATTAATTAAGTTTCTTTCATAGTATTAAAATATAAATGATTTCGACCTTACTTATAAAAACCCTAAATTCTTGTTGAAACCCTAGTTCACGTTAAAATGTTAACTATTATTAACCTTAAATCTTGTAATATATACATTTAGGTGCTTGTAAAAGAATCCGTTGGAGCATCGTTAATCCTTATAATCCTCTTATATACTTATACGTCATTGTGAGTATTTCATACCCCTTTTTTCTTATTTTCACACACTTTGGGGTGAAACATGTTAACTTATATCATTGCACTTGTAAACTCATTCGAGACTTGTAAACTTTATGGCAATTTACTTGTGTGTTGTGGTTAGTTGAACTTACCATGTTATGACGTTATATGTACAATCATTAACTATTGCTAGTCTGGCGACGTTATAGATCTATGGGCCTGACAAGCCTGCTTGGTTGATCCAAGTACACTTAGCTAATTGTATATACTTTTAACGTTTGAGACTTGTAAAACTTTGTCAAGGTTTGATTGTTGCATTGTTCATAACATCCCTAATCACTTTATTCACTAACTTATGACTTGAATTGCCATCTTTTATATATTCTATGTATTGAAAACTATGGAATGCTCACCAATATTTTTATGTTGACCTTTTATTTTTAACATGTTCAAGGAATAACCCAAGTATGCGTTCTACTCTTTGAAGCTTATCTCACTTAGGACTGGACTTAGAGAAATAAACAATAATCTTGTTACTTTCAACCTTGTATACATGATGTATCTTTGTTTGAGCCTTTTACTTGTATTGTTACAATTGAATCTTGATTAATATATTTGGAATTAATAATAGCGTTATGTGGCTGTGAACAATCGTAACCCGCACATCTCGACGATTCCGCCGTCAAGGTTGGGGTGTGACAGATTGGTATCAGAGCCCATAACTATAGGGATTTAGGTTAATAGAAATGGTGACCTAGACTATAGCATATGCATGAACCTTATAGTATTATATTTCTATCTTTTAAATTATATGTTTTGCATGCTACATAATGCTATGTCTCCTTATTATGTCTCCTTATGTGCAATTTGATGCCTTAGCATAGGATTGCCTAAACATTGCTACATGTCTCCCAAAACTTATATTTGACTCTTTGACCCTCCCCGAACATGAAACCTCTTAATCTTATTCTCGACGACGCATGGAATCTTATGCTTATGCTTATGACTTGAATCTTTAGACGATATGTCTAATCTATATAAATCTCATCAAGGTTTTGATTTCATAAACCTAAGAAATATTGTGTGACACATAAACACCTGTATTCTGGATTTCCTGGCAAAAAGCCTTCGGGCTAAGGTAAGCGTTTCTTATAAATCCTACGGGACTAGTTACGCTTACCTGGAGATTTCTGGGATGAGTGATAAACTATGGTCAATATACAAAAATTTCTAAGGCAAATGGGTCAATTCACCTTAACGTGTCAATGTTTTCAAATGTAATGCGTTACCAAATGGAATCATCCCGTGTACCTTAAACCCTTAGCTTACCTTTGTCTAAACTACTCTCCTTTGTTATCCTCACTCCCGTACTAATACATTTTTGTATATCCAGCATGTCTCGTCATCATGGAAAGCATGGAAGTTCGACCGCAAGTTGCAGCGATGATCGCCCGACAAATGGCTGCTGTGCTCCCAACCATGGTTGCTGAACTTAATAGCACCTTGATGGCTAATAGCAACAACAACACCAATGGGAACAATAGCGGTGCTCATGGAGAGAATAGCAACAACCAAAACGGGAACAATCATACTTGCACTTTCAAACATTTCAACTCGTGCAAACCCACTAACTTTAGTGGAAAAGAAGGAGCCAATGGGCTTCTTGAGTGGTTTGAAAGTATGGAGAACACATTCATTGTTAGCGAGTGCCCCGACAAGTTCAAGGTTCGCTATGCTACAATCGTTCTCCAACAACGGGCACTAACATGGTGGAATAGTGAAAAGAGAAACCGTGGAACTGAGGTTGCTTTGGCGTTGCCCTGGGAAGAATTTAAGGATATCATGATCCAAAAGTTCTGCCCAGGAGTGAGTTGCAAAAGCTAGAGGAGGAGTTCTGGAACCTCAAACAAGATGGTAGGAATCATCTGGCTTATTCCACCCGGCATCATGAGTTGAGTATGCTTCTACCACACATGGTGGACACCGTGCCCCGTAACATTGAGAAATTTATCAAAGGGGTGCCACCTCAAATTCAAGATGCTGTGTTGGGTAGTAGACCCACAACCTTGGAGGAGGCAATTACTATCACCGCGCAGCTCACCGAGAATCATATTAGAGCTGGCACTATGTCGGCAAAGGGTTCCAAGGCTACTGCGAAGGTGACACCTGAGGCAACAAAGGAAGTACGGGCCGAGTCATCTTCCCAAAACAAGAAGCGAAAGTTCACCCCGACACGCAACTACGCTGTGACCGCCCCAAATGCACCTCAAAAACAAATGGTGGTTGCAAATCAAGCTCCTATGGCTAGAGCTTATGTTGGTCCATACCCCATGTGTAACACGTGCAAGTACCATCATGCGAGCAACACTCCATGCCGAGTCTGCTAGTTGTGTGGAAAGTATGGGCACTTGGTGACTACTTGTCTTCATGCACCAAACAACACTGCAATGCTTACCAACCGAACCTGCTATAACTATGGCGAGCCTGGTCACATTCGTCCGCAATGTCCTCGCAGTGCGGGAAATGTGCCACCGGTAGTGGAAGGGCCTTCAACATCAACGCCAACCAAGCACAAGCCAACAATGACGTGGTAAATGGTACGACGTTGAACTTCTTTTAAATCATTTCTTGTTTTATAAATATTCCTATCTTTGTATCCATCATACCAATAATAGGTTATTACCAAACAGTATGTATCTTGTAAATAGTCATTATGCATCTGTATTGTTTGATTCGGGTGCGGATAAGAGTTTCGTGTCGTTGGAATTCGAACCTATACTTTCTAAACCGCGTGTTAATCTGGAAAGATCCTTCACGGTCGAAGTCGTCGATGGAAAATCTATTGTCATTGATGTCGTAATACGTGATTGCACCTTAAGCCTTAACGAACACGAGTTCTCCATCGACCTCATTCCTATGCAACTGGGAAGCTTCGATGTTATTATCAGCATGGATTGGTTAGCCAAACATCGTGCGGAAATTTTATGCTTCGAGAAATGCATCCGAATTCCCTTACCGACCCGTGATACCTTAAAGGTCTTTGGGGAGAAATCGTCCCAAGGACTCAAACTTATGTCTTGCATCAAGGCCCGCAAATGCTTAAGTAAAAACTACATGGCTCTCATGGCATATGTAGTTAATACGAAAGCCAAGGGTAAGGAATTGAAAGACATTCCTGTCGTGCGGGACTTTCCCGAGGTTTTTCCCGAGGTTTTTCCCGAGGACTACCTCCCGTGCGAGAAGTTGAGTTGAAGATTGACTTAATCCCTGGTACAAACCCAGTGGCTAAATCGCCTTATCGTCTTGCACCGTCTGAAATGCAAGAACTAGCTAGTCAACTACAAGAGTTGACCGATAAGGGTTTCATTCGCCCCAGTTCGTCACCGTGGGGTGCACCTGTACTGTTTGTCAAGAAGAAGGATGGTTCATTTTGTATGTGCATCGATTACCGGAAATCAACAAGCTTACTATCAAAAACCGATACCCTCTCTCCCGAATCGATGATCTCTTCGACCAACTTCAAGGGGCTACTCAATTCTCAAAGATCGATCTACGTTCTGGGTATCATCAACTACGTGTTCACGATGATGACATTCCAAAGACCGCTTTTCATACTCGATATGGACACTACGAGTTCATGGTTATGCCCTTTGGCTTGACCAATGCACCTGCCGTGTTCATGGATCTCATGAATTGAGTATGTAAACCGTATTTGGATAAGTTTGTGATCGTGTTCATTGATGACATGCTCATTTATTCCAAGACGAAAATCAATCACGAGACGCACTTGCGACAAGTTCTTGGACTCTTGAAGAAGGAACAATTATACGCCAAGTTTTCTAAGTGTGAATTCTGGTTAGAAGAGGTTCAATTCTTAGGGCATGTGGTGAATAGTCGAGGAATCCACGTCGATCCTGCAAAAATTGAAGCCATAAAGAATTGGTGTGTTCCACAACCCCAACCGAAGTTCGTTCTTTTCTGGGCTTAGCGGGATACTACCGAAGGTTCATAGCAAATTTTTCGAAGATTGCGAAACCATTAACGGCGTTAACCCAAAAGAATCGACTCTTTGAATGGGGACCTGAGCAAGAAGAGGCTTTCGATACATTAAAACGCAAGTTGTCTAACGCTCCTATTCTCACGCTTCCCGATGGAAACGATGACTTTACCGTGTATTGCGATGCTTCAAATCAAGGTCTTGGTTGTGTTCTCATGCAACGAGGCAAAGTCATAGCATACGCATCGAGGCAATTGAAGGTTCATGAAGTGAACCACACAACTCATGATCTTGAACTTGGTGCCGTGGTTTTCGATTTGAAAATCTGGCGACACTATCTATATGGGACGTAATGCATAGTCTACACCGATCTTAAGAGTCTCCAACATGTGTTCAACCAAAAGGATCTCAACATGAGACAAAGACGTTGGATCGAGTTGACCAGCGACTACAATTGTGACATTCGCTACCATCCTGGAAAGGCGAATGTTGTAGCCGACGCGCTAAGTCGCAAGGTCCACAACAAGGTTGTCTCACTTCAAAAATTCGAGATCGAAGGCAATGGTTTGACACGTTAAGGGAATTTGATACCGAGATTCATGTGGATGTTAACGAGGCTACTATCATGCTTCAAAATATAAGGATTGATAGTGATCTCGAGTGATGCATTCGCGAGGCTCAACAAGCAGCATTAACCGACAAAGGAAAAGATGAAGATTTGGTGTCTAATGTTTGGTCACAACTGGAGACAAAACTGAATGGCTTGTGGTACTTTTTGAATCGACTTTGGATCCCTAATCGTGATAATCTTCGTCACTTCATCATGAACGAAGCTCATCAAACCCGATATTCTATTCATCCTGGCTCCGATAAGATGTACATGGACTTGCGTAGTCAATATTGATGGCCTGGAATGAAGAAAGATATCGCGTCTTATGTTTCTAAATGTCTCACGTGTGCAAGAGTCAAAGCCGAGCATCAACGACCAAGTAGGTTACTTGAACAACCCGAAATCCCTATGTGGAAATGGGAACATATATCCATGGATTTCATAACCAAGTTACCTCGTACTCCTCGTGGTCATGATAGTATTTGGGTGATTGTTGACCGTTTGACCAAGACGGCACATTTCATACCAATACGAGACACTTACAAAGTTTCAAGACTGGCCCGCATCTTCATTGACGAAATTGTGAGTCGTCATGGCGTGCCGTTGCACATCATATCCGGCCGAGACGCTCGTTTCACTTCGTATTTTTGGCCGTCTATGCAAGAACTCTTGGGTACACAACTAGATCTAAGCACGGCTTACCATCCTCAAACTGATGGTCAAACCGAGCGAACAATCCAAACCCTGGAGGATTTGCTACGCCTGTGTGTTCTTGATTTTGGTGTGATTGGGATACGCATCTGCCGCTTGCGGAGTTTTCTTATAACAATAGTTATCACTCGAGTATCAAGATGGCACCGTTCGAAGCGCTTTATGGTCGTAAATGTCGTTCACGATCTGTTGGACTGACATTGGTGAAAACTTCATCACTGGTCCTGAACTTATACAAGAAACGATCGATAAAGTCTCTACAATCCGCAAGAACCTTGAAGTGGCAAGAAGTCGACAAAAGAGTTATGCCGATAAGCGTCGTAAGCCGTTGGAGTTTCAAGTTGGCGACATGGTTCTCCTTAAGGTTTCACCGTGGAAAGGTGTGGTTCGCTTTGGAAAGAAGGGAAAACTAGCTCCAAGATTTGTAGGACCTTTCAAAATCCTGAAAAGGGTTGGGAAAGTGCTTATAAACTGGAACTACCTTCCGACCTTAGTGGAGTTCATCCTGTGTTCCATGCCTCAAATCTAAGAAAATGTTTAACCAACGAGGGTCTGCATGTTCCACTGGAAGGCATCCAGATCGACGAGTCCTTACACATTGTTGAGAAACCTGTTGAAATTATAGATCGCATTATGAAAGAAAACGAGAACTACAACTACTCCAATCGTCAAGGTTCGTTGGGAGAATAAGTGTGGAGCTGAGTTCACTTGGGAGCGTGAGGACCACATGAAGACAAAATACCCGCATTTGTTCGCTTAATTTATTCTTAATTTCGGGACGAAATTCTTAAAAGTTGGGGAGACTGTAACCATCCGTATTTTTCATATTAACTTCTGTTAATGTTTGGGGATTCAATTATAAAGCTTTTGATAATTAATAATAATAATAATAATACTAATAATAAACAATAATACTAATAATAAACAATAATACTAATAATAAACAATAATAATAATAATAATAATGTTAATAATAGGAATAATAACAATAAAATTATAACAAAAATAATAATAACTAAGAATAATAGTAATAATAATAACATTGTTATTAATAATAATGATTTGTAAAAATATTGAACTTAGAAAAGTTTAAAACTTGGATTTGATAAGTCAAGGGGGCATTAATGTCATTTTATAAACCTTAAATAAAAGTTTCTGCATGAAATAAAAACCTTGATAACCTATAGGGACCATTTGTGTAAATGCCAAAAACACCCAAACCCACCCCACCCCCCATTCTTCCTCGATTTCTCGCGCCGAATCCCCGGCCACTATCGAGCACTACACTCTATATAATCTAATTAATCGAACCTGAATGACCATCTATCTGTTCCTAAGCTATTACAGTCCTCAATTGCATAAAAAACAAACACAATCTTCGAATTTGAGCTTCATTCTTGTCGTGAACCTGCAACTTAGTCGAGGCCTTTGTCCAAGCAATTTGGACCAAAATTGGCAAGGGGCTTTTGGTCCAGTACACAAATCGAAGCTTCATGCTAAATTAATTGAATTATCATCCTCGAATGACCATCGTGAGCTCACTGTTCGGCCGCGAGTTGTACTTCGAAGTGGGTATCTCCATTCGAACATCAAACGGGTAATTGTCTACATATACATGAGCGTTTAACCATGGGGAACAAAAGCCCCATGGTTGATTGGGTTAACAACTTCGAATTCGTGTCCAATTTGAATCAAATCAAGTTAGGGTTCATATGTGATTTGGGGGTTTTTGTTAACTTGGTATTTAAGAATTGAAACCTGTGTTCTATCGCGGCTGAGAGCCCTGGTTCACTGGTTAGTCACATGCTCTAGCAACCTTGAGGTCCGGGTTCGAACCCGGGCACCCTCATATATTTTTTTAAGGCTTTTTCAGCTTTAGAAAAATTATAGAAAATTTCTAAAAATTATAAAAATCAATTTTATAAACTTTGTTTATTTTAAAAGTTATCTAATGATTTTCTGTAAAATTATTTCTTTAAACACCTTAATAATTTTTACATAAAATATCATTAAAAAAATGTTATAATTAGTTTATTTTCATAAAAATAAGCTTTAAATAGTTGAAATCACTAAATTATTATTAGTCATTACGTTATCTGTGATTATAGCTTAATTATGTTAATTATAAAATTTTATTTACATTTTATAATTTAATCATTATAAGGATTTAATTTCTTATAATTTCACAAATTATTATAAAAGGATTAATTAAGTTTCTTTCATAGTATTAAAATATAAATGATTTCGACCTTACTTATAAAAACCCTAAATTTTTGTTGAACCCTAGTTCACGTTAAAACGTTAACTATTATTAACCTTAAATCTTGTAATATATACATTTAGGTGCTTGTAAAAGAATCCGTTGGAGCATCGTTAATTCTTATAATCCTTTTATATACTTATACGTCATTGTCAGTATTTCCATACCCCTTTTTCTTATTTTCACACACTTTGGGGTGAAACATGTTAACTTATATCATTGCACTTAAACTTATTCGAGACTTGTAAACTTTATGGCAATTTACTTGTGTGTTGTGGTTAGTTGAACTTTGTGGTTACCATGTTATGACGTTATATGTACAATCATTAACTATTGCTAGCCTGGCGACATCATAGATCTATGGGCCTGACAAGCCTGCTTGGTTGATCCAAGTACACTTAGCTAATCATATATACTTTTAATATTTGAGACTTGTAAAACTTTGTCAATGTTTGATTGTTGCATTGTTCATAACATCCCTAATCACTTTTTTCACTAACTTATGACTTGAATTGCCATCTTTTATATATTCTATGTATTGAAAACTATGGAATGCTCACCAACATTTTATGTTGACCTTTTATTTTTAACATGTTTCAGGAATAACCAAGTATGCGTTCTACTCTTTGAAGCTTATCTCACTTAGGACTGGACTTAGAGAAATAAACAATAAGCTTGTTACTTTCAACCTTGTATACATGATGTATCTTTGTTTGAGCCTTTTACTTGTATTGTTACAATTGAATCTTGATTAATATATTTGGAATTAACAATAGCGTTATGTGGCTGTGAACAATCGTAACCCGCACATCTCGACGATTCCGCCGTCAAGGTTGGGGTGTGACATGCGTTACTAGTACTAGGCACCAACAGTTCTCACTGCATAGAATGCCATTGCTTAGTTGCGGTTTAAGAAGTTGAATTGGTTCCATTAAGGACGTTTAATGCATTTTTTTTATTTTGTTTGATTCTTTATTAAGCCAATATTTCAACTTTCTTTTACCGTAGACGTTGAGGTGATTCTTAAAGGCAAAAGACACTAGAATTCAGTACAGTTCTCTCTCAAATACACAAAATAATTTTCTACAATCAAATCTTTTACTTTTTTTATTTCAATGTACTATTTCAAAAGTTGAGTTTATTCTAACAGTACATATTGATTCGACTATTATACTGTGAGATATAAATAACTTCTATAAAGGAGACTCGAAATTTGTTTTAAAAACCCATATTTAACACATATCATAACCTTATTTATCTTATTGTTCTTCATCATTTTCTTATATTTTACTTTGTGTAGCTGTAAGTACTTGTAATTTACTACTTTGTCTCTCCTTTTGTATTGCAGTTCAATAAAAGTGTAATTTTTTAAATTTACAATTGGTTTTCTATGGAACTATTGTTGGCAGAACCATAGGAAGGTCAAGAGTAGGGCTGTTCAAAAACCTCGCGGCTCGTAACTCGTAACTTTCTCAAAAATAGCTCGCTCTAAATCGGCTAGGTTTAGAGAGAATTACGTGACCACAGTTGCTTTGAGTCACTAAATGCTTAAATCGTACAAGCAAACATGTCACCTCTAATTATATCCTCATCAATTGAAGTCTTAATTGGAACCTTTATCAAAAATGCTTTGTCACTTTAAAACCACCAACTAATAATACGAATATCAATGAATACACTTATAACTTATGACCAAATACTCGAATACAATATTGGTATTAAAGAACTTCCATCTTTTCGAAATGTTCATTTAAAATCAGGGAAATTATTCTTCTTATTATTCCTTTTGTATATGGACAAAAGGAGATTAGTTAAGGAATACATTTTTCTTATTTAATTCGAAACCTATAGTGTGAAACTTGAAAGAATCACACAACTTCATCTTATCAAAAACTTGCAAACCATTGAAACAACATATTTACCTCATCAAAGTCAATTATAGTCAACCACCTAAGCTAATAGTATGTCAACAATATATTATCTTGTGAACACAAAACCATTTGTTCACTTACCTATCAAACCCACAAAACAAAACAAAAATTAAAACTCTTATACCATACGTGAAAGTAGAGTTGAGTTTGTGATCCATCACCCCTCTCCCGACAAATTTTCTTTAAAAATTTGTCAAACATTATCGTTTTCTTCAGTGGCGGAGCTTGAGCGAAAGCTTGGAGGGGCGGATGCGAAAGTAAACTATTTTATAGGGGCGGACTCTATATTTTCCACTACCCGACTGAAAATTTACACTGGCGAGCCGAAAATTTACACTACTGACGAAAAAAAGATGGGGTTGGGCCCCCCGCCCCCATGAAGCTTCGGCTCTGGTTTTCTTGTATTTTAACCTTTTAAGTTATTACGAGCAAACGAGTTAGAAATTTAGAAAATGCATTAAATAAAACAAGTTACATGACAAGATAGACACAGATATTTGTCCTTAGATAGTTTGATAAACAATAAAGAAAGAACGTGGTTTGTTGTCAAACATATAAAATATCATTCCTATACAAATTGGAAAAAGATTCAATGTAAAATCACTCAACAATCTCTCTGCAAACTTCCAAATTCTTCATCATCTCAGGTAAATTTCTTCATACTATAACTGTTGCTGTCTGCATTTATCTCATAAATTCTCCTATAAAGTCATCAAATTCACACCCCTTTTGATCTTCATTAATATTCAATACATTCAATCAATCATAAGCCATTTGACCTCAAGATTCAACAAGAAACTCAAGTTCTTCACCATAATTCGATCATGTTCATCACTAATCGTTGATTTCAATTCACCTCTTTGTTTCTTGAAATGAAACTATCAACAAAAAGCTTCAAATTCACCCCAAAAAGCTCAAATGGGTGATTTTACTCGCTCTTTGTGGTGTTTCGAGCTACGGTGTATATAAAGTTTACAACTTTCCATCTGTTTCAAGAAAAAGAAAGAGATTTGTCAAACTGTTTGCATCCTTTATCGCGATTATCAAAACAATATCTGCTTCTTCAGAGATTTTGGGTGTTGTTTCCAGAGATTTGAAGGGATATCTAGCATCAGAACATGACCAAATGCCCAATAGTCTCAAGCAACTGTCGAAAATCGCAGTGTCAGATGAGTTTTCTAAGTCTTTAACTAATGTTTTTGAGGCTGCAACATTGGGTGTCATTCAGGGTTATAATGAAGAACAAAAAGCCGATAATTCGAGTGTCAAAGATCATGTTTTTGACAGACTGATGTCTGAATCTGGAACCGGATTTGTTTCTGTTGTTGTTGGTAGTTTTGCGCGCAATTTAGTGTTGGCGTTTGGTTCAAATCGAAGCTATGAGTCTGGTGTGAAGTTATCAACTGATTTGCCTGAGTTGGTTGATGTTTTAAGTAGAGATGAATCGAAAGTGGTTATGGGTGATTTGATCAAGACGTTTGTAAGCACCTCGGTTGCAGTGTATCTTGATAGATCAAGAAGTATGAATGTTTGTGATGGCATATTATCAGTGATGACTGATGCTAAACATCATAAGCATGTTAAGGATATTGTGGTGTATGTTTGGAGTGGTGCTGTTGAAACTTTGATCAAAACATCTCATCAAGCTCTAACATCATGATTGTTGTATTGTTATATACTAGATGTCAGATTTTAAATTTTGATTTATATGTTCATGTTAGTCAGATTTAGATCCATAATCAGAACTAGTTTACATGGCATATTGGCCTATTGATATTGTTTACTATATTTGTTTAATAAACACAAATTTGAGAGGTTTTTTTAGAGAGAGGGGACTAGATAAGAAACTTTGTTAGGCTTAACTAAACATCCAAAGTAGGAAATCTGCTATTGGGCCAAACAAATGGACTTCATAGACCCGCCATCTACAATTGGGCCTAACATACGGGCTTCATAGACTCATCCAATAAGCATATCACATGGGTCTCCAAGGGGACATCATGTTCGATGGTAAGAGATTTCATTTCTATCATATATGCAAAAGTAATCAAGAAGTGCAGGAAATGAAACAACAGGGTGGTAAGATTTTCGTTCGACGGTCGGTAGAAACAGAAAAGCAAAGGGCTAGTTTTTTAGTCGGAAGTTAATAAGCAGGTGGCTTAAACAACACATGAAGAAGTAGAAGTCCAAAGAAGCAGGTTTTGATCTAAAGAAATTGTTGTTAAAAGTAGAGTTTCAAACCGAGAAGATCTAGGACGTGGCCGTGGTCGAGGAGATGTCAATGAGATGAACAGATTCAAACAAATATGATGAGTGAAGGTAGATATCAATTGAACATACAAACGATTTAGAATATGGCCCAAAACAACCTAAAACCCATTTAAGCGACATTAGGCCCAAATAGAAATACAAAACTAAAACAATGTACCACGATAGGCCCAATTGAGCATACAAACGATTTGAACAAAATTATCACCTAAAACCCAGCCCGCAAAAAACCTATTTCCTCAAGTTTATAGAAGATACTGAGTTAAAAATCCTTCTCCTACTCTTTTAGATCACTCAAGAAAAAAATTGTTTGAAAAACTGTTTTTGTCTTTCAAGAAAATGTAATCAAAGTGGGGGATTATGTTTAAAATATTGATTCTGAACTTGATACAACATTTTGATATTTTTATTTTGTACTTAAGCATTCTCATTAGGAATCTAAGGGTGTGAATAACCCATGAATTGCTGGAAGTTCTTGGTGTGTTTGAGAGAATTGTAAATGAATCATAGTGTGTTTTGCAACTAAGCCTTACTAATACTTATGGTGAAACAAAGTTGAAATAGCTCAATCAATAATTAGAAAGAGAAAATGAATTGCTTTAAATGTCTTCGATGTGATTTATTCGGTTAAACTAATCAGATCAAAACTTTGGTGAACTTACGTCTTCAGCACCAATTTTGTATAGCTCTAATCGTTTCAAACACACAACTTTGAACATCGATATTGTTGAAATGTGGAAGTCAACTTAAGTCTAAATACAAGTTTGGTTACATTTTAAAGTCAATAGAAAGTACAGGGGATAGTAATGAAAGTTTGTGCAGAGTACAGGATTAATTTTGTTAATCTTGGTGGAAAGTTTGTTAAGTGACCATTAATAAGTTGTTAGGTGATATAAGGAGGTTGTTAGAGTAGATATTGATTTTCATTCTCTTCAATTTCTTTTTCATTCTTTGTTCTTGTTCATAGTTTTCTGATCATTTTCATTGTAATCGTTTTGAGTACATCGTTTTGATTAATAAAGTGAATGAGTTTGGTGTTGATTGATTGTGTATCATTGGGATAGTTTTGCAACAAGTGGTATCAGAGCCACGGTAGCCTGCAATTCAATTGATCAACTGTAATCCGCAGTTCACTGTCGATTGGTGATTGATTTACGCTGAGCGTAATCAATTATAATCCGGTGTTCATCGTTATTTGATCAACTGAGGTCACGTTGGCTCGATTCAGTGATACGGAGAAGCAATCGATCTATCAATTACAGTCAAGTTCAGTCGGAGAAGACGATGGGTTCTACAAAGTTCGAAATCGAAAAGTTCGATGGTAAAAACGATTTCAGTCTGTGGCGTGTAAAGATGCGCGCATTACTGGTACATCAAGGTCTTGCAGATGCCTTGAAAGGGGGAAATCCTGTGATACCAGAAGGATCAACTGAAGAACAGATCCGAGTGATTACAAGTAAATGGACTGAGATGGGAGTGAAAGCACACAGTGCAATCATCCTCAGTCTTGGTGATCGAGTTCTAAGGGAGGTGTCAAAAGAAACCACAGCAGCAGGAATATGGTTGAAATTGGAGTCATTGTACATGACTAAGAGCCTTGCAAATAGACTGTATCTAAAGAAACGTCTCTACACATTTCATATGACCTCAGGTAAGAGTTTAGAAGATCATACAGATGATTTTAACAAACTTATTCTGGATTTAGAGAATATAGAAGTAAAATTAGAGGATGAGGATCAAGCAATCATATTCTTGACCTCATTACCTCATCACTATGAGCATTTTGTAGATACATTGTTATATGGTAGAGATACCTTAACAATGGAAGAAGTTTTATCTGCTCTAAATTCAAAAGAACTTAAAAGGAGGTCTGATCTAAGAGATGATGGTGGAGAGGGTTTGGTTGTAAGGGGTAGACCAGATCATAGAGAGTTCAAGAACAGTAAACATAGAGGACAATCTAGATCAAAATCTAAGTTTAAAAGAAGATGTTTTGTGTGCCAATCTGAAAAACATTTTAAGAAAGATTGTCCTGAGTGGAAAAAGAGAAGAAATGAAGCAAGTAGTTC
Organism: Flaveria linearis; assembly: GCA_024085815.1. Lineage (NCBI taxonomy): Eukaryota > Viridiplantae > Streptophyta > Magnoliopsida > Asterales > Asteraceae > Flaveria > Flaveria linearis. The sequence continues at coordinate 62,883,281 of CM044007.1, read as the reverse complement.
TAAACATGCTAGCAATTACACACAGTCTGATGATGGTTCTGAAGGATATGATAGTTCAGATGTTCTAATGGTTACTAAGGGTGAAATAACTGAGGGTTGGGTATTAGACTCAGGTTGTTCATTTCATATGACACCTGTTAAGGGGGTGTTTAGTAACTTGCAGACTGGGCAGATGGGAAGTGTGAAATTGGGTGATGATAGAGCATGTGAAATTAGTGGGATTGGCAATGTTAAGTTCAAGTTAAACAATGGAACTGAGCTTGATTTACAAGGGGTGAGATGGGTTCCTGAATTAAAAAGAAGTCTGATCTCAATGGGTACTTTTGAGAAGGAGGGTATGCATGTAAGTTTGAAGAGTGGGAAGGCGAAGGTCATAAATGGGTCCATTGTTGTTCTTACTGGTACAAGAAAGGACAACAACATTTATATGTTGGATGGATATGTGAAGAGTAAATCTGAATGTGGGAATGTAGATGTTGCAGAAGGAAGTCCTAATGTAACAGCTGCATTATGGCACAAGAGGTTAGGTCATATTAGTCAACAGGGTTTGAATGAACTTTTCAAACAAGGAGTGTTGACTGGTCTAACAAGTTGTGACATAGGATTTTGTGATGCTTGTGTAATGGGAAAGGCTCACAAGGTTAAGTTCAATAAGGGAGCTCATACAACTAAAGGGCTGCTGGACTATGTTCATTCAGATTTATGGGGGCCTGCCAGAACAGCTTCATTGGGAGGAGCATACTATTTTCTGTCCATAATAGATGATTTTTCAAGGAGGGTATGGGTGTATACCTTAAAAGGGAAACATGAGGTATTTGAAAAGTTCAAAGAATGGAAACACTTGTGGAAAACCAGACTGATAGAAAGATCAAAAAGTTAAGGACTGATAATGGGTTAGAATTTTGCAGTGGTGAATTTAATAAATACTGCAAAAGGCATGGTATTGCAAGGCACCATTCAATACCCTATACACCTCAGCAAAATGGTTTAGTGGAGAGGATGAACAGGACTCTGCTAGACAAGGTGAGGTGTATGCTTGTAAATTCTGGACTGCCAAAGTCTTTTTGGGCTGAGGCAGTCACAACAGCTGCATACATAGTCAACAGGTCACCTAGTGCAGCCTTAAACAAGTTAACCCCTATGGAAGTTTGGTCAGGAAGAAAGCTAGACTACTCTGATCTAAAGGTATTTGGGTCATTGACTTATGCTCAGGTTGATCAAGGAAAGTTGGAACCAAGGGCATTGAGATGTGTGTTTCTTGGTTACACTGAGGGGGTAAAAGGCTGCAGGTTGTGGAGATTGGACAATCACAACGTTATTACAAGTAGGAACATAACTTGTAATGAAAGTGTAATGTACAAAGACTTGTTAGCAAATGGTGAGCTTAAAGACAAGTCTAGTATGATTAACAGTGGAACCACACAAGTTGAGGTGGAGTTACCAAGTGACACAGTCAAAGAAGAAGATGGAATGACTGAGTCAAGTTCATGTAAGGAGAGTCCTGCACCAAGCTTAGCAAGGAATAGGCTAAGAAGGACTGTGGTTAAACCATTGAGGTTTAGAGAAGGAGAAAATATATCAGTAGTGGCTTTTATGGCTACTGAGATTGAAAATTCTTTTGAGCCTATTAGTTATGAAGAAGCAATTGCATGTCATGAAAAGGACAGGTGGAGAGAAGCATGAAATGGACTCATTAATGAAAAATAAAACATGGCAACTAGTTGACAAACCAGCAGACAAGAAGTTAGTGAAGTGTAAGTGGTTGTTTAAAATCAAGGATGGTGTAGATGGGGAGAAACCTAGATATAAAGCTAGGTTGGTGGCTAAGGGGTTTACTCAACAAGCTGGTGTTGACTACACAGAGATATTTTCTCCTGTAGTCAAACACACCTCCATCAGATTAATGTTGTCTATTGTTGCAACTCAAGATCTGGAATTGGAACAATTGGATGTGAAGACAGCTTTTTTACATGGTTTTCTTGATGAGCAGATTTACATGGAACAGCCAAAGGGTTTTATTGAATCAGGGAAGGAAGAAAGGTCTGTTGGTTAAAAAGGTCATTGTATGGTCTAAAGCAGTCACCTAGGCAGTGGAACAAAAGGTTTGATGACTATATTGTTGCTCAAGGGTTCAACAGAAGTGGATATGACAATTGTGTCTATTTTAAAGAGTATGAGATGGACAAATATATCTACTTGCTGTTATATGTAGATGATATGTTGTTAGCCTGCAAAGACAAAGGTCAAATTGAGTGGGCTAAACAGTTATTAATGCAGAAAATTTGATATGAAGCAGCTGGGAAATGCCAAGAAGATAATAGGCATAGAAATTACAAGAAACAGGCTTGAAAGACAGTTAAAACTGACCCAAGGTAAATATCTTGATAAAGTGTTATCTTTGTTTGGTATGCAAAACTGTAAAACTGTGAAAACACCATTGGCTCCACATTTTAAGCTGTCAAATGATGATTCTCCTAAAGATGAAGATGAGAGATCATTTATGTCAAATATACCTTATGCAAATGCTGTGGGTAGTTTGATGTATCTGATGGTGTCAACTAGACCAGATATTGGTTATAGTGTAAGTGTGGTGAGTAGGTATTTGGCTGATCCTGGAAAGAACCATTGGGCTGCTGTCAAATGGATACTTAGGTATTTAGCTGGTACAAAGGAGTATGGTTTGATGTATGGTGATAACAGTTATAAAGGACAAGTGATAGAGGGTTTTGCTGATTCAGATTTTGCTAAAGATCTGGATAAGGGAAGGTCAGTGACTGGATATGCTTTCATGGTCTTAGGTAACCTGGTTAGCTGGAAAGCAAGGTTGCAAAGTGTTGTAGCTTTATCTACAACAGAAGCTGAATACATAGCTTTGACAGAAGCTATGAAGGAGGCATTGTGGTTGACCAGGTTTACTGCAGAATTGGGAATAAAAATTGAGGAGTCATTGGTGTATTGTGATAATCAGGGAGCTGTGCAACTTGCTAAGAATAGCATGTTTCATGAGAAGACTAAACACATAAGAGTGAAGTATCATTTTATCAGGGAGGTTGTTAGTTCTAACGAAGCTCAAGTGGTTCAGATTAGTACCAATGATAATCCTGCTGATATGTTTACCAAAGTGCTTCAATGTTCAAAGTTTGATTATTGTGTGGAGGCTTGGGAATTGGATAATGCAGTGAAGGTGATTAAGTTGCTTCCAAGGTGGAGATTGTTGAAATGTGGAAGTCAACTTAAGTCTAAATACAAGTTTTGGTTACATTTTAAAGTCAATAGAAAGTACAGGGATAGTAATGAAAGTTTGTGCAGAGTACAGGGATTAATTTTGTTAATCTTGGTGGAAAGTTTGTTAAGTGACCATTAATAAGTTGTTAGGTGATATAAGGAGGTTGTTAGAGTAGATATTGATTTTCATTCTCTTCAATTTCTTTTCATTCTTTGTTCTTGTTCATAGTTTTCTGATCATTTTCATTGTAATCGTTTTGAGTACATCGTTTGATTAATAAAGTGAATGAGTTTGGTGTTGATTGATTGTGTATCATTGGAATAGTTTTGCAACAGATATGTCACTATCGTAGCTCCATTTTGATCACGATTTGGTTAAATGTGAAACTCTCTCATAGTAAAACATAAACCTAGAAGGAAATTACTATATTGATCCCAATTGCATATAATTATTTGTGTCTTTAAGTTAGTGAATAACATTTTCACACAGTGAAAAACCTATTTTTACTCATTTTCCAACAATCCAAACATGTACGACTAGCACACATATTCAAATTTTGAAATGGTTATAACCTACTTGGACGATCTTTTTGTTGGAAAATTGGTAAAATAGGTTTTTCACTGACTTTTGACATGAATAATTATATATAATTGTGACTAATATAGTTATATATTTGGGTTTCCTTTTTTACTATGTGAGAGCTTCACCATGAACCAAACTACATCCAAAACACGGTTATCATTGTGTAAAGTTCCCTAAAGAAAACATATATAAATCGTGGATCGTCCTAAGAACCTGTCATGTTTGTCTCAAATCGACTTATTTAGCTAAATGTGGTCCTAGGGTACTAACATGAACTCATTTAGACTGAACCAAAAAACATAGAATACGTTAGTGTTTTATCAGACAATCATACTCCATTTAGCCATTTGGTCCACTGGCACTAGCCGGTAGAGATGATATATTTTAAAAAACATATACCGAAAATAGGTAAAAGCATGAACCAAATACCATATCGATTTTGTCAATTCAGTACCAATCGATACCGATACCATTGAAAATACTGAAACCGAAACCGAAAATCCAAAAAATGAATAGTGATACAGGTGCTTGGTACCGGTACCAATTATGTTTGGTCGGTACCGGTTCGGTTGATACCAGTATTTGATCAAATTTACTCATCCCTACTAGCTGGTGTGGATAATAGCTCTATGACCTTAAGGTCACAAGTTCAAATTCCACTTCAGCGCAAATATCTTGCAGCCGGGTTGCCAATGATCTCTCCAAGCATATGCAAATCAGGAGGCAGGAGGTCTTATTAGCTAGTCGTTTCCTTCTAGAACGGGTCGGCGTCATCCTCGAGCGTCAAACTAACGATTGATGGTTAATATCCTATATGAGGCATGAACATACCTGGGCTATAAAGCTTCATGTCACTGAGCTGAATTGTTATTACCGTTAAAAATAAGGCAAACTATTTTATTTGTTTTATTTAGTAAATGTATTTTAGATAACTGAATACATTTCATCAAGGAATAGATAAGATAATGATTTCAATCGGCACTATTAAGTGTTAATTGTGATTATCTGTTTTTAGATAGATAATAACAGACCAAATAAGTAACTTAGAAATCATCATTTGTGTTGGAAACCACTTATAAGAGTCAAATACCCTTTGCAAATGACCAATGTACAAATCATGATATGCAATACATTAAAAATTGGTATAATTTAAGAGTATGAGTATATGAGCGTATAAATCGCCTATCGAAAAATATAGCGTCGGAGACTTTGTAAAAGATTCAGTATTTATATATAAGTTAAAAAAGTTATATATATAAACACATATCTCAAATTAAACGTGTTTATTGATTAGCCTATCCCCCTTTATTTCTTAAAAATATCTGCAGTCTTAAATAAAAATCCATATTATTTCAAGACAAAATCATCATTAATAACTTGTTTTCCAAATTTTACCTAATGTTTTAACTTCTATCTTGCCAGCTGCTTCTTGTATATAATTAACTAAATGACCAATTAAGCGTTATAATAATCATCATTATAACTAACAAAAAGTTTATTATTTTAAAAGAAAGTCACCAAACAACTTATTAAAACCTGTCAAGTCCTTTGTTCTTTATATCCTCTCACTCTCTGATCTAGAACACTCTCCCCCTCTCTCATTCTCTCTTTCGATCTCGACACCGATCGGTGTTATCGCTATGGCAGCTACGACCACAACCGCCAACTGTGACACCTTCTTCCACGCCGGACCGAACCATGTAGAGCCCAGTGTTCGACCTCCATCGAGCCATGGTTGTGCCAAGCTAGATGGGGTGGCTATGTGGCTCATGAATGGTGTGGCTAATGCATTTTTTGCATCCCTTCAAAGATGTTCATGTATCCGCATCGCCACTGTGGAGGATCATGAGGACCCCAATGACATGCCGCTGATTCCCAACGATGAGAACCAGCGGCATGACAGTATGGCGATGCAGTAGCTGCTCGCCGCAGGAAAAGAAGCAAAGGGAAGAACAAGATGATTGGTGGCTTTGTTGAACATTAATCATTCAAGTATAATTTTGTTATTGGTGAGTTGGGATGATAATCTGAATTATGATGTTTTATTTTCTTTCTGTCTTTTTGGAAATACCAATGAACAGATGGCAAAAAGCCAAAATAAATGTGAGTTGTGTTTAACCTGTTTATGACAATGTTATCGATATGTGATATGTTTATAATATTCATTTTATTTTTCATTTCAACTATATAGTTTTGATTCTTCATATTTTGTAGTTCAATTGTTATAAAATTGTTATGAAATTTACATCTTGTTTTATGTTTCGTAATTTATCTCACAAAGGTTAAAGATTAGGATATTCATAGCTCTATATTCTATTGTCATCATCGACGATTTTCTTCCTTTTATATTCATGTAGAAAAAATTAATTTGATAGCTCACACCTCCAGTGTCAAACACTCAAACAGTACTTAAAACATCTTGTTAGACTAAATACATATCGACATCACTAGAAAATTGACTATCACTAATGTCATAAACTCCATCAAACATATTCAACATGATTAAAAGAAAAAAAAATAGATGTATTATATTGGTCACTCATTTGTCAATACTAATAATAGTCATATAAGAAAAAATTCAAAAAGGTAATTTAATCTACAAGTATATGTATCTCTCTATAACCTCTTGGTGATTATCAACAGGATATGAGAAAATCCAAATATAAAGAAAAGTAAATGTTTTCTTCATCAATTCATCGGTGACCACTGACGGTTTTTAATAAAGCTAAAAGATAGAATATTCAGATAAGATTTGTGAGAGCTAGAATTCCATCAGTGATGTTTTACCAGTCCGCCAACGACCACTACGTAAATTCTAGTAGCAATAATTAAGTTGGTGAGTAAACAAATAATACATTGCTAACGTCTTACACTTTCACTGATGGATTTCTGACGTTTATATCCGTTACCTAAAGGAGTAGTGTGATCTAGTGTTTGATTGAAGATATGATATATGTACATTATAACAATTTTTTATGTTAACTTTGCTTATCATAGACATGGACAACCTTCTCTTTGTAAATATGAATAGATAAAAAAGAGATAGTGGGGTATGACAGAGTGATTGAACGGGCATGAAGGGAAGATGCAATGCTTTCTTTATATAAAATTTTAAAGTCAGCAACTTTTAGCATGATTGTGCATAGTGTTGTCATGAGGGTTATGATGTTGTTTGCTTATTTTAGTTCTTTCTTTTTGCCTTTTAAAAATCATCCATTATGATAGGATCCAAAGAAAGATCACACAAATTAAATATATACACGCTCAATACAAACGGCTTTAAATAAAGTATTACATATCAGTGATTCTTAGTTAAAGTGATTGAGATAAAGCATCTAAAACAATTAAAAATAAAGAGGTCATGGGTTCGAGTTTTGTTTGGAGCAAAAATGCTTTAGATTGAGGTAGAGGCTTTTTCGGTTGTTGGTATCCTCCTAAGGGGATTTGAGGTGTAGTCACGACTGGAAAACGGATATATGGACACGATTAAAATAACGCCGTACATATACCGATAAAAAGATAAAGTATCATAAAAACAATATTACATAGTACAAGATATTTGAAAAAGAGACGAAGATATATTACATGGTTACATACTTATAATTATCATTTTATATATCATAGTTTGAAACCATTTGATTGTTCAGTGGTAAAAATTTAATAATATTTGAATTATACGAAAGTTCCAATCATGTGATAAATTAAAAAGCTTTATACTTAAAAGCAGAAGTTATATATATATATATATATATGATCACGCGAATTGATTTGATGGAACTAAACTTTTTGCAACGCTACGTGATTGGCAATTGAGAATGATGGAAATTCTAGAGGCATCAAATAAATATGAACTTACATAAATTAATGAAATATGAGTAGCACTGTGAGAATAATTTCTTTTATAGATAGAATTTCATTACTTAACATAGAACACACAACCTATAGATACGTTAAGTGAAAATTCTAACGGTAAAGTGATATGTTTTTTAATCAAAAGTTACGGGTTTATATCATTCAGAATGTCAGTATGATAATTTTAAATGTACAATAATAAAGAGAGTGTATTCGCAATAACCACATGAGTTCCAACACATTATATTGCTAAAAGACAAATATTATTGGTCATATCAATCATCAGACATTTTTCAATAGTAACGCCTAGATTTTTTAGGATAAAACTATTTTATTCTGTGTCCTACAAACTAAAGTGGCAGGTTTCGGATCCAACATGTCATTACTAGCTACGCTATGATATTCAACTTCAACAATGAAGTTAGAGATAATAATCGAATGCTATAAAGAACAATATAAAAAGTTCGCTATGATATTCAACTTCAACAATGGAGTTAGAGATAATAACGAATGCTATAAAGAACAATATAAAAAGTTACTTTGCTTAAACACATATAGCCAAAAGTGGATTGGTATATACCCAAACAACCTTCAAATATGTGCTTGATCAATATGCTAGTAGTCTCTAGATAAGAGACAGATTACAGATATAGTCACAATTTTGTATGAATGTAGAGGTGAACAGTGACGGGGCTTGAACCATTGTATAGGGGCTCGAAACGGGACACATCAGGGGGCAAGACTCAATACATATAAAAAATTTGGTGAAATACGTATAGGGAAACTTAGAAATGAGAGACAGATAAGCAGAGAAGCTTAGAATTGACCCAGAGGTTTTCCTAATTGTGAGTTTTCTCCTAATGGAGTTGGGGTGTGGTTCTGACTGGGAAACGAATAAGCGGACCTGATTAAGATAAAACATATCCTCTGAAAAAAGGTTGTACATTTGCCGTTCAAAATAGAAAAAAGATAAGTAGAGGAGCTCCTAAGAATAATCTTATCCATATAATGCAAACCAAAACAATATGGCAAGGTTATGTTGATAAGTAAATAATAACGAGTTGGATATGTTGTTACGAAAAAAGAGTGATTATGTAGGTTGTGAAGGCTAGCACTAAGCAAGATCAACTTGCTTAAGATCATACAAATATGTCTAAATGAGAAAACAATTTCCAAGAGACGAGAATCGACTAATCAAGGAGTTGGGTGCATATATATCGTATCGTGATGGGAGTATTAAAGAAAAGCATTTTATAAATCAAGTCAGTGTGTAGGTGATATGGCCATGAAGAATGATTTGGGGTCGCGCATCCTGATCGAGAACACCATTTCAGGTGTGATGGCGATGACAAAAAAACCACCAAATTTGTGGTCACCCTTGATTAGTTAACGAGTCAATTTTTTCATGTGTTTTTTTATAATTTTTAACGAGTAAAAGTTAATACTTGACAATGAGAAGTTTGGGGAAAATAAGGTGACTGTCTCCACCACTTTGGGGAAAAAAGTTGGGGAAGATTATAGATGTGATCCTAATACAAAGTGTGAGGAAAATGGGGAAATGGGATGTACTCCTTGTGCCCTAAGAGAGAGACAACTATAAAAACAATAGATATAGCGGTTGGTTTGATAACTATAGTAAATATCTTATAAGAATTCATCTCTAGATGTTTTATCCTCTCTTGATAACTATAGTAAATATCTTATAAGAATCAATCTCTAGATGTTTTATCCTCTCATAAAATAATTGATTCTTGGTTATATGTATGGCCAATTCACTATCACAATATAGCAGCACCAAGTCGTTAGAAACAACACCGAGCTTTTTGAGAAGACGGTAAATCCATATCACCTCCATATCACCAATTGTTTGTATCATTTTGGATCCTTCATCAGGCTCTTGTCCTTTAAAAAGAGCTTTCTTGTAAGAAACATCAGGCTATCAACTAGCTTACAACCCAATAACTAGGGGGTGTTTACGGTTTTAAAACCATGAAAACAACTGGTTTTTCTTACATTGAGTCGATCTGTTTCAAAAATCTCAAACTATAGCGAACGGTTTGGTACAAGGAGAATGCGTAGAGTAGGAAGCAGATCCAAGAAATATTTCAAATGACATCATGTACACCCATTGAGGCAAGCCTTGATAAATGGGCAATGAGGAAGTCAAAAACTTAAACGAGGAGAGAATATGACAACCCGTGCTCATGACAGCTAGCTTCATAAAGGATCACTAGCTGTCTAGCTTTGTTCATTTTGATTTCAATCATGTGCTTAGAAATTCATATAAACAACAGAAATCAATAATTAAAAAACCCTTGTAAAACTGATGTGAAATCTCATCCAAAAGGAGCTTTTATCTTTATGACTTGATGATAGTATAAACACTCCAATTAACCATAGGTATCCCACTACATGTCAAGAATTTCAAGAAAAATACAAGTCTATGCCTTAGCAACAAAAGGGTATCCTACTGAATCTCACCATCCTCACCAACCTCACCATCTTCAAGTTCCTCGTGACTGCCATTTTTACTACGAGAATCTCTCTTGTGTTTCTTATGTTTGCTTTCATTATCAGATTCGGGTGAATATGCATGCTGTAAGTTGAAATATAATATGATAAACAAGTTATTATAAAGGCTTTGTAATAGGTAAATTTGACAGTATATGTACCTTTCTGACTTTTTGCGGTCACTGCCATGGCGGCGAGACCTCTTGGAGTCATCGCGTTCATCCTTGTCAGATGACATGTCATCTTGATGGCGCTTACGATGTTTTCTGTCTCTTTTCTTGTCCTCTTTGTGTTCCACAATATCCATATTCTCACTATCTGAATCATCTTTTTAGATCGATCTTTATCTTTGCCCTTGTCTTTATCTCTTTCCCTCTCCTCTCGGTCTTTCTCTTTCTCTTTTCGTTCTTTCTCCTTTCTCCTCTCTTTTTCCTCCTTTCTGGCCTGCAATGTACCCCATAACCAGAAAACAATATTTAAGTAACATCATAGAATGGAAAGAAATAAAAAAGAATAAAATAGATTAACTGCTTACCTTCTCTTCCTCTCGTTTGCGTTCCTTCTCTTTTGCCTTCTCCACCAAACGAGCAACATATTCCTCAAAGGCTTCACGAGCAATGTTCTCATCACCAATAGCTCTATTCAAAAAGTTAGAATTTCACTTAAAATACAATTTGTAACATATTTGGCACTAACTACTGACAAAATATAACTAAAATTTTTGGACAAACAGTTTTCAGGTCAACCCAACTCAACTTGCCAATTGTCAAATACCATCCATACCTGAATTCGGAGCTTTCCTCAAAGAGTTGCAGGCACTCGTCCCATGAAGAAGATGCAGTTATTTCCTGAGTACCATTTCAGGCAAAGTAAGATGATCTCTCTTGGACAATAGTTATATCATTAACTAAATTTTTATACCTTGATATCATACAGCAAGTCAGTGAAATCTTTCACGAGGGACTGACGTTTTTTAACTTCCTTCTCCTCTTTCTCCTTTGCCCTCTCAACTAAGTCTTCAAACACGAGCTGGAAGCAAGTAAAACATTATAAAATAACTTCATAAAGCAAATAGAATTTAAAAAGAATTATACCTGTAGATTAATATCTGATAATGATGTGATGATGTCCTCCTCAACAGCAGCCTTGAAATCTTCATATGTCCATGTTGGTAAAACAGCAATCTATAAGAACAAAAAAAGGAATCAAGTAAAAGCATCATATTATGTCCAAGATAAAGTATATATAACAGATCCTACCTTCTTAGATTTCATAGAATCTTTCACACGAGTTTTATCATCATGGTACTGTCAAGTAGACCAAAAAGGGATCAGTTAGCCTTAAAAGTCATTAAAAATAAATTGCAAAAGTTTACATGAATTGTTAATGAATACCTTTTTCTCCAACTCCTCAACTACATCCTCAAACAAATCTCTAGGAGTAGAGCCCGAGGTATTTGAAGCAACAGCCTGATAAGCTACAGACTCCTTCACCTGTGAAATATACATGAAATTAGGGCTAGTAAAAACTCATTCATCTGTGTACTTAATGTAAAATGTATAAATGCATACAAGTTATTTTACATTTACACTACCTTTTGACAATAGTCACGCCATTGAGTTTTAGCTGTGAGTGTACCAGAAGTTACATGTTCCTCCAGCATCTTACGAAACTCATCACGGTTTTTGCGCTCCACCCTTCTTATATGTTCCTTGAAGAAATAAAGAACCAAATTTAATAATGATGGACAAAAGATAAAAAAAAATGCACCTTTAACTATAAGATGTTGTAAAGGAGCACCTTTTTAATTTTCCTTTGTTCGTCTTCTTCCTTCTCCAAATCACGGATATATTCCTGGAAAATCTCTAAACGATCAATTTTTTCAAGGTTTGAACATCTTTCATCGTCTTCCAAACGATCTTGAACTTTCCGCCACTGAGTATCCACCTGAACACAAATAATTGTATTAATAATTATAAAAAAAATAACTAAGATAATTAAGGCCTAACGGCCTAAGTTGCATCACCTTAATCAAGCCACAAGTTTCCAAAAACTGCCGGTACTCTAATCTCAATTGCCTTTGCTCTTCTTGAGCTTTTGCTCTCTCCTGAATTAAAATTAGAACATGAGCATAAAAAGATATACAACAACTACTACTCTACGGTGGATCAAACTTACTTTCTTCTGTAGGTCAACGAGGTAGCTTTGAAAAAGATCTTCACGATCAGAAGGTCGCTCAACAGCCTTATACCGTTCATCATCTTCAAATAATGCCATTGCTTTGCTGGATTACAAGTATATATAAGATCTTAACATGTGTGAATCAAGTGCAAGTAACTATATATCATCAACATGAAACATCACATTTATAGACTTACCTCCATCTCATGGATGATGTCAATTCCTTGGATTCCTGAAAGCAAGTCATAGCATACAGACACACATATGTGTGTATGAAACTATAAATTTCATAAATAGCTATAAAATAATTTCTTTGTTCATTATAACATATAAGATAACTGAAACTTACTTCCAACATCTTAGTGAACTCTTCTTTTGCTTTTCTCTGCTTCAGACGCCTCTCCTCAGCCTCCAATTTCTTTCTTTGCATTATATACTATGATAGCATAACACAAAATGGGATCAAAAGATTAGGACAACTTTAACATATATATATACACACACACGCACACGCACACGCGCGCGGCCGCAAGTGCTATCAATTAAAGGGTTTACCTCATTAAACGCTTGTTTCCGTTCACCGTGTGCTTTCAATGCACCGTATCTTTTGTCATTTATGATCACTCTCATTGCCTGATATGTCATATCCAACATCAATAACAAGTCACTAAAAGTAGAGACCTTTAACAAAAATACCTGCTCCCAGTTCCAATCAGCCTTAACATTTGCCTCCTCCAATAATGATTTAAATGCCATTTTTGCCTCCTAAAACACAAGGAATGGTAAATATCCAAAAAAAGAAAAATAGAGAATACATGAACATGATTACAGAAATAAATATATAGTAGCATTTTACCTGCTTACTAGCATACAAAAACTGCTCATCCTCCACAACTTTCTCATCTGACGGTGTTGTGTTCACTTTTCCAGCAATCGCCATGCCCTTCTTTGCTTCCTGCCACTCACATCATCAAATTGAGTTTTTGAATGGCATTTTTTTCAAATCAGAAATAAAGAACTCAAAGTTGAGATTCAGCTAGGCAATACCTCTGTGTCTTGTATTGAGACTCCATCTAAAGCTTTTGGAACACCATGGGTAGATGAATTCTCTAATTTGCCCCTGAATTTTAAAATTTTACGATTATCAGACCACATAAAATTAACTGTTATTCTATGAGGGATAATAATTAACTACATTGGAGACGAATGCATGTTGGCACTGGCAGAAATCATAGAAGCAGCAGCTGCTGGAACAGCGGGAATTGCAATAGATGATGACTCAGACACCACATTAGGGGGAGCATTGCCAACAGGTACGACAGGTGTAACAGCAACAGGGCTTGCAGACACCTCATTAACTGAGCTCACAGAAGCTGGAGCTTGATCAGGTGCAGAGGGTGTTAGGCTGGCTGAAGATTGAATCCCTCTGGAAGCTTCTTTTTCAGCCTGCTCACGAGCCAGCTAAGCATACAGAAACAAAAGTTTAGAGCTGGGACATTTTTGACCTGGTAAGTATTAAAAATTGCAAGGTAATTAGTTATGGTTTAAACCTTCATTCCTCAGGTATTGTCCATTTAGATTGTTTTGTATCCTTGTTGTAATAATATCTGCAATAAGTATAAATTAGATCAAATAAAAATAAACATAACATTTGGATATAAATATAAAGTTTCGAGCATAGCCAGTCATACTTTTTGCCCTCTGCAGTTGTGAACTCTTTCCAAACAGTAGAAGCATCAGCTCTCTGCAACATCAAAAATATAGATATTATAATATCATTTCAAATCTTGCTAACATTCACACATCACTAAGCTGGACATAAATATGCATGTTCAAGGCTTCAAGTACTAATAAGATTGATGGAAATCCTCAATGAAAGTAACTACATAAATAAACCAAGTTAAGGAATTTGTAATACAAGCAAATTACAATGGCAGTATTGAATTCAGAAGTCACATAAGCAATGATCCTTGAAAAGCAGCAAAGTTATCTAATCCAGCACCCCCCCCCCCCAAAAAAAAAAAAAAAGAAATGTTTCACACATAAGCTGAACTTTTAATGGACTACCAACATCAAATTGTCGATGACGAGGTTTACCTCCAAAGGTGTCATTAACTCCAAAGGCTTCTCCCACGAAGATTGTTTTGTTCTCTTGTTGTAATAATATCTGCATATATATGCAAAATGAAGAATTATATTTGCAATGAAACGATTCAACAAATAGTCTCAAATACTATAATATATACACATAAATTTTACCTTCTTCCATCAGCAGCTGTATACTCTTGCCAATCTGATGATGCCTCTTGATTAGTATCGAGAACAGTTGATGCCTGCTATAGGAACAAACAAAAGTACTATCTTCATGACTAAGTGAATTTAACAAAATTATCAATTATCATACAGTATGTTAATATATGTACAAGTTCAGTTCTACCTAACACACACTTTTATGGAAAAAAAACTTACAACAATAAAATACTAAATAAACTAAAACATGTTCATAACGATATATATATATATATATATATATATATATATATATATATATATTGCTTAATTTGAAAAGAAGAAATAAAAAATAAGTACTATTAGCTTTATGTAATATTCTTAGTATTCCACAGATAATCAAATAAAATAAGCAGCCAAAAATGAATGAAAAAAATATATACCTGATTTGTGGGAGTGGCGGTTGAAGGCTGCTGTCCCGGTTGTGGCACTGTTAGTGGACCTTGATTTCCAGAAGGCATCCAAGGTTGTCCTCCACTTGAGGCAACAGGTGTCTGCATCTGTGAGACAGCATGAAACTGAGAAGACACATTTGTTGGTTGCCCAAATGACGGTGCATTGAACTGAGACAATTAAACAAGTATATAGGTTCCAAGGGGCGGCTACCTAAACACATGAACCAATAAAAAAGAGGGCCTTACAGTATACGTAGAAGAAAGAGGTACTCCAGCGTTCTGGTTCTGGAACTGTGGTGGTTGCATATAGGGCATGGGTATTGGTTGTGATGATGGAGAAGGCTGACCTGGCCTCTGCTGCAACAGTTGAGAATACTGTGGCAGCTGAGTTTGACCCACTGGACGATATTGCTGAGGGGCTGAAGCTGGCTGCATGAACGGTTGGCCTTGTTGTGGTGCAACCACAGCCCGGAACTGCAGCAACACATAACAAATTTACTATCCAATGATATCTTAAAAAATGATGTGTAATTAAGAATTGGTAAACCAAGAAGAAGAAACATACTTGCATTGAATAGTTTGTTCCAAAACTTTGAGAACCAATGGATCCAATCGCAGGTGGCCGAAGAGACTAAAAGTAAAATATGTTGTTTTAGCAGACATGATAAATCGTAATAAGCTAAATCACTAGATAATTAAATCCTATGCAGATCACATTTCACCATTATTTACAAGCATATATATCAAAATAACACATGCATCTAACTCCGGGCATTCCCTATTGGTATGCTTGTGTCCCCGCAGCATTGCTTAGAAGAGAGGTTCCTTCCATAAAAGCACCATTTTTATCAATCGTCACGATAAACAAGATAGCTTATACAATCCATTTAAAGCGAAGACACACGATGGACGCAGGTTTTATAAGAAAAGGGAGATGGATAAAATACCTGCTTATTTGCTAAATCTAGAACATGATTGAATGTGCCCAATACTGTGAAAAGTCAATACAATGATTCTTTACTAATCAGAGATGTTATGTGAAGATTCTCGAACCTAGCGATGATCAAATCATGAACGACTGTCATTTTATAACACTGCAGTGTGGGTAGCTTGTAAACTAACCCAATTCCACAACGATTCTACCTCGACAACACTCATAAGGAAGGCAAGGCAACCCCTGAGGCATGCTTATGTTCATGGTAAAGCTTGAGCGATGTATCTAATCTCCTTGTAAGGGAACATTCATAGTCGGATAAATGATTTTCTAATTTCTATTATACTAATGTTGTATTATCAACACAAACAAGGGAACATTTAAAATTTAATCTTTTAGAATATTGAACATTTTCCAACTGATAAAAACCAACTTCACGTATCAATCTGATGCGCACCCTCCACGTGCATAAAACCCTAAAAAGACTATTCTTGGACCTTTAGTGTGGGTACAACTCCAACAACAAAGAACCACAATCCAAATTCTAAAGCTAAACAGAACTAAAAAGATACAGATAAACAATACAACCTCTAACGAATTAGGGTTTAATCAAGTAATCAAGCAGAATCACATAGAAGCCATAATCGAGATCAAAACTTACCTGGGAACCGGGATTCTGAGGGTTATTATCCATTGTAGAACATAAGAAA
Organism: Flaveria linearis; assembly: GCA_024085815.1. Classification (NCBI taxonomy): domain Eukaryota; kingdom Viridiplantae; phylum Streptophyta; class Magnoliopsida; order Asterales; family Asteraceae; genus Flaveria; species Flaveria linearis. The sequence continues at coordinate 62,866,601 of CM044007.1, read as the reverse complement.
GGAAGAAGAATTGGATCTAATAAACCCTAATTCGAGTGAAGTGCGTGGGTGCAATTAGCCGTTGAGTGTTGCGAGAGAAATTGGGCCACGAGCGCCTGTTTGCTTGCAACGTTTGTAGTGGGTCGATTTCTTCTCGTCTATTTGGAGATGTTAACGCCAACACCATGGGGAAATTGCTCAAAGATGAAACTTAGTCATGCTAGAATTTAGGGTTTGGTTTATGAATATATCTACACAAACAAACATAGCAGGTGTATCCGCTGAAAGCCTCCTCTGTATGTCAAGATAAAAAACCGCTTCCGAATACACCCGACTCATTAACAAAGGCAGTAATAATAGTGATCATAAAATATAGCATACAAAAGCATAGCATAGGTAGATATTACATGAAGAATTATCTAGCGCGCACATCATAAAAAGCGTCATGTAACACCCAAAATGGGAGATGATACATGTCACCGAAAACCCTTCCCACCCACAAAACCCACTAAGAGTCCTTAATTTTAATTCTACGCATTCACTCACTCCTATCCTCGATCATGTGCTCAGAAAGATGTAGGTCTATCATGTCTCGCCTAATAATATCGTCCCAAGTCAACCTAGGTCTACCTCTACACCTGCTACCCTCTAAGCTGATGTTCTCTACTGCTCTAACAGGTGTTGTCATCGTTCTCCTCTTCACGTGCCCAAACCATCTTAATCTTCCCTCTCTTATTTTATCTGTGATACAAGCCACCTCTAGCCTCTGGCGAAAGACGTCGTTTCTTATCCGATCTAATTTTGTGTGTCCACACATCCACCTCAGCATTCGCATTTCTGCGACCTCTATTTGTCTCTCGTGCGATTTCTTTATGGCCCAACAGTCTGTGCCGTATAACATAACTGGTCGTACTGCCACTCTGTACAGTTTTCTCTTTAGTTTTGTTGGGAACCTCTTATCACACAGAATCTCTGATGCTGCTCTCCACTTGCACCATTCTGATTGCACACGGTGTGCTACATAGAGGACACCCAAATCAGTTTACAGGGCATGGCGGTCCCACAGACGCTAGGTTCAAATACCTTGGCTCGTACGTACAGGAAGACGGAGAGATACACAGCGAGCCAAGGTTTATGAATATATCTATGTAGTTTTAATAATTTTGAAATAATGGCATAATGCTTAGAGTTAAGTTCTCTTTACAATTCTGAATTGTTAGAATCGTTGGTTTAGTCTTATTATTGTCGTTATTGTATTTGTCGTTGCAATTTTATAATTATTTTCGTCTTTGAGGTTGATTATGTTCGTATGATCTTGAACTAAGCTAAATGCGTCCTTCGCGTGAGGGTGAATTTGTCCATCCACATTTGACTTCTCCATTGACACTTAACGCGTATTACTCTCGTTACCAAATCTTCAATCTTTACTCTAACTAAATCTTCAGTCTTTGATGAGTTAGTTTGTGTCACAATCGTGTTAACAATGTGAGAGTTGTATGGTTCGGATAGACATGATAACATCGATCCTTACAAAGTGTATTGTAAGTATTTATATTTTTTATAATTGAAGTTGTTGTAAATGTCTATTTGTTTGACAAATTTGACCCGTTGATGGGGTTGATAATTATTCAATATTATAACGTTTTTTTGTGTTTTTAGTCTTTAGCCGGTGTGAAATAGAGTTACTTTGAGTTATTTGTATATTTGTAGGTGAGAACACATAATACAAAAGTTAATGAAGCCTTTGGCGTAAAAGTTGGAAAATGATCAAGAAAAGAACGAGTTAAAAATTGATTTCTGTAGATTTGTGCCACTAACTGTGATATTGGCGCCATGACTTTGGTGGCGTGATAAGAGGCGTCAGTCAGAGGACCATCATAGCCACTGGCTATGATGGCACCACTAAAGCCAAAAGTGGCTTCATCGCGTTGCGACCCAGGTTTTTTCTATATATTTGTTATTATAGATGATATAAAAGAGGGGCAACCCTAGTTTTAGAGAGGATTTCGTTTTAGGGAGTTAGAAGACGATTTTGGGGGATTCGAGAAGGCTAGAATTTATCATTCCATCAATCCAATCATCAATCAGAACATGGAATCTAAGAATCGAAGATCAAATCATCATCATGAGTGGCTAAATCATCCTGTGATCCACTTCGAGTGTGGGATTTGTGTTAGTAAACGTATTCAACGTGTGTTTTGTTGGGTATGTTTTTGGGCCAATGAAGAAAACCCAACAAATACCCATTTATATGGCCCATTATCATTAGCCCACTAGGGTTATGATAGAATAAAAGTGCAGGGATTGTAATTAGAATAATCATCAATACACACAAAGTTGAATACAAGGGTTTGAAAGAGTTTTGAGGAGAAAAGAGAATTCCCGTCACTTTCTGCACAGTCTCAAAGATCTGTCTTTTCCCAGAGATTGAACGGTTGGATCATCGCGAAATTTGGACAGAAGCTTCACAACACCTGGGCGTCGATATCCAACGGTTGGTTTCATTAAATCAGGTCTGGAAGTCGGGTTTTACAGCCTCTGTTCGCATCTGCAGATTTGGTGATATCTCTTCTTCTTTTTTTGTCATTGATTGCATATACTTGACGTTACTTGCTTCCAAGTATATGATGATTGTTGTATGCCTCTAGTGTATCTAGAGAGGACCTTGTATTGCTCTTTATTTTGGTGATAGTGGATTTGAAGTGGCTCTAGTAGTCCCGTGGTTTTTACTCTCGTCTTGAGAGGTTTTCCACGCTAAAATTGTTGTCTCCTTGTTGTTTTGGATTGGTATACCCTACTTGCTATTTTTGCACCATCACAGGTTCAAACAGGTTGGGGAGGTTTTGACCAAACAAAGGTTAATTCCGCATTTGTTGTTACCGTTTGTGGTCGGGTAAACCGTTTTTCCCCAATAAAGTGGTATCAGAGCCATTGGCGATTTTAGGGTTTAGAAACTTGTTTGAAAGATGGATGCTAATACAACTGGGATGGTTAATTTGAATGGTTCTAATTATCATGTTTGGAAAGGCAAGATGGAAGACTTACTTTATGTGAAAGATTATTATATGCCTGTTTTTAGTACTGATAAGCCAGAGGATAAAACAGAGCAAGAATGGAATATCTTGCACAGAAAGGTTTGTGGTTATATTCGCCAGTGGGTTGATGATAATGTTTTGAACCATATTAGTGGGGAGACTCATGCTCGTACTTTGTGGACCAAGCTTGAGGAATTGTATGCTCAAAAGACCGGAAACAATAAATTATTCTTGATCAAACAATTGATAAACTTGAAATATCATGATGGTATTGCTGTTACTGATCATTTGAATGCTTTTCAGGGTATTATTAATCAGCTTGCAGGAATGGGTATCAAGTTTGAAGACGAGATACAAGGTCTATTGTTATGATAGAGAACAATGAATCCACAGAATCGTAGAGAAGAAGATGACTAATTCATTATTCGCATACCGATTACAATCAAGAACAACCGACTTATACACAGCCGTTACAATCTAACTAACTAATATCACAACTAGTCTTTCAACTATGACATTATTACAACATTAGTCCCTCGACTCATATCAGCTAATACAACTATGCAATTATTGCAATATCAGTCCTCCAATTACATTTATACGTAACAATACTTCCTCCTCAAAAGATTCTTGACCTCAAGAATCTACCTTGAAATCAGGAAAACGCAACATGAAATCCGTAGCAACCTCCCATGTGGCATCATGTAGAGGTAAATTGTCCCATTGAATGAGAAACTTAACCACCGAGCCATGACCTCTGCGAACTAATTTTCTATCCAAAATAGCCAATGGCTGTAAAGTATGAACTGGACTGCCAATGAGGGAAACAGGTTGAGTGGGAGGACCATAGGCTTTCTTTAGCAAAGAGACATGAAATGTTGGATGTATTTGAGACCCCTCCGGTAAATCAAGAGTATAAGCTGCAGTGCCCACCCTCTTAAGTATAAGAAATGGCCCATAGTATTTTGGGGAGAGCTTAGAATATTTATGAACTCTCAATGAAGACTGTACATAAGGTTGCAGTTTGAGATAAACCCAATCACCCGGTTGAAAACTCCTTTCACTGCGCTTTAAATCAGCAAATTGCTTCATTCGATTCTTAGCTTTTGCTAAAGAATGTTTAATATTGTTAATCATCAATTCTCTAGACTGAAACCAATCGTGTAAAGCTGCAACATCAGTGTCACATGGAATGTGAGGAAGGTGTATAGGAGCATCAATGCCATATAGAGCCTTGAAAGGGGACATGCTAATGGCAGAATACCAAGTGGTGTTATACCACCACTCTGCCAATGACAGCCATTTAACCCTGGCAGATGGTTGAGACATTACCATGCATCGAAGATAAGTTTCTAAGCATCTATTAAGCACTTCAGTTTGCCCATCCGACTGTGGGTGATAAGCAGTGGATAAAGTCTGATCAATGCCTTGCAACCTCAAAAATTCCTTCCAAAAGAGACTCAAAAATAGAGGATCTCTATCAGAAACAATTGTTTGAGGACACCCATGTAATTTAAAAACATGATCTAGCATTAATTGTGCCACATGTACTGCTGAAAATGGGTGCTTCAAGGGTAAAAAATGGGCATACTTGGTGAATCTATCCACAACTACTAAAATAACATCTTTACCTTCGGATTTTGGTAGGCCTGAGATAAAATCCATTGACACATCAGTAAAAATGGATTTAGGGGTGGGTAGAGGTTGTAACAGCCCTAGTGTAGCTATAGGTTCATACTTAGCTTTAAGACAAACATCACATTTCTTGATCAGCTCTTTGATATCTTTAACTGCACCTTTCCAATAGAACATGTCTCTAAACCGTTGGATTGTAGGATGAATTCCTGAGTGACCACCCAAAGGAGAGGCATGACAAAGTAACAAAATATCATGTCTCAATTTAGTATCTTTACCAATCCATAACTTGTTCTTTCTAGTCAAAAGGTTACCATCCTATTTTAAATGTTTGATAGAGTCTCCTTGTAACAGTCTTTGAATAAGTTGCTGAGCATCAGTATCAGTTGCCCAATGATGTTTAATTGACTTCAACAACAAGGGATCATAGGAAGAAATGCCCAATTGGAAAAGAGTGGCACTCGAGGCACTAGATAAGGCATCAACAGCATTGTTGTCTGTGCCTTTTTTATAGACAATATGATAATCATAACCCATTAATTTGCTCAGCCATGTATGCTGCAAGGGAGTAGTGATCTTTTGTTCCAATAAATGCTTTAAACTTTTTTGATCAGTTCTGATAGTAAAGTGTTTCAAGATCAGATACTGATGCCAGTGTTTAACTGCTAACAAGATAGCTAGCAGTTCTTTTTCATAAACAGACAAAGTACACTGCCTTGCAGACAAAGCCTTACTCACAAAAGCAATTGGATGACTGTCTTGCATCAAAACTGCACCCAACCCTTTGGAACTTGCATCAGTTTCGACCACAAACTCTTTGGACCAATCTGGTAGTGCTAACACAGGTGCATTTGTCAAGGCTTGTTTCAACTGATCAAATGCATGTTGAGCTGCATCATTCCATAAGAAAGCATCTTTTTGTAACAGAGAAGTCAAGGGTTTAGCCAATACTCCATAAGAAGATATAAATCTTCTATAATAGCCAGTGAGGCCTAAGAAACCCCTTAGCTGTTTGACAGTAGTAGGGATAGGCCATTTGATGACTGCTTCAATTTTAGAGGGATCAGTAGAAACTCCTGCTCTTGAAATAACATGCCCCAAATACTCCACTTGAGAACCAGCAAAACTACACTTAGATCTCTTTGCAAACAGTTGATGATCACGAAAAAGTTGTAAAACTTCCTTCAGGTCAATGATATGTTGATCCAAAGATTTGCTATAGATCAATATATCATCAAAGAATATTAACACCTTCTTTCTCAATAATGATTGGAAAATAGAATTCATAAGACCTTGGAAAGTTGCTGGGGCATTAGTAAGGCCAAATGGAAGGACTAAAAACTCAAACAATCCTTGGTGAGTTCTAAAAGCTGTTTTGTGAATATCAGAATCATGCATCCGGATTTGATGGTATCCTGACCTTAAGTCCAGCTTAGAAAACACCTTAGAGCCCCCCAATTCCTCTAATAATTCCTCAATTAATGGAATTGGAAATCTATTCTTCACAGTGTGATCATTTAATTTCCTGTAATCAATGCATAATCTCCAAGATCCATCTTTTTCTTGACCAAAACAACAGGTGAAGCAAAAGAGCTGACACTTGGTCTTATGATTCCCATATCCAACAATTCTTGTACCATTTTCTCAATTATGTCTTTCTGCCCCATAGGGTAACGATATGCTCTCTGATTAATGGTCACTGATTCATCTATTAGCTGAATCTTATGATTACAACTTCTATTTGGAGGAAGTGTCTTAGGAGTTTGAAAGACATCTTCATATTCATCTAAAACTTCTTGAATTCTAGGGTCAGTTTGCATATCAGATAAAGAGGTTTGATGTTGGAAGCCTTCAAGGTTATCCAACTGTAAATGGTACAGCTGTAGTTGGATAGTAGATTGATGTTTAGTGACCCAACTTGTAAGCTTCTCTAAAGAGCAAAGGGATAAGGCATTAGTATTAATACCCTTAAGTTCAATCACCCTTGAATCCACCTTGAATTGCATTGTTAAGTTCTTGAAATTCCAAACTATATCATTCAAAGACTGCAACCAATGAACCCCCAATACCATATCATAATTGTCTAATGGCAGTAACAAAACATCTGTTTTAAACCACACCCCTTGCATCAACCATTGGAAGTCTTTACATAATTGATTGCATTCTAACTCTTTTCCATTGGCAACTTTAACCTTCATCATTGGCACTCCTTTAGTGTGGCATTGTAACTTTACAGCTAGTCTAGAGTTCAAAAAATTATGAGTGGAACCAGAATCCACCAAGATCTGTATTTGCCTGGTGCCAATTGTACCCAAAACCCTCATGGTAGAAAAAGAATTGACCCCCATCATAACATGTATTGAAATTAGGGCATTCAAGTTCATTTCTTGCAACTCAGCCTCATCATTCACTTCCATTGTTTCTTCCTCATCCCCATGAATCTCTAACACATAAAGATGTTTAAATTTACACTTATGAGTTGGAGAGTATTTCTCAGTGCACCAAAAACATTCATTTTTGGCCCTCTTCTCCTCCACTATCTTAGCTGGAACCTTCTTAACATTCTTTAACAATTGATTATTAGAAGGAGTAGGTAACAAGGCTAAGGTATTAGTGGGATTATCAACTGTTTTACTAACTACTGCAGTACCATTCTTGTTGATGGAATGTGTAGTAGTAGTACTAGAACCTGCAACATTCTTCTTTGCATCTTTATCACCGAACAATGTAGCATGCACCACATGTTGTTGTTTAGCCATAGCAACAGCATCTCTCATTGTTTTAGGCTTAAAGATTTTAACTAAACAACGTATCTCTGGTTTCAACCCTCCCACATACAAACTGGCTGCATATTCATCAGTCAACTTGACTCGATTAAGCAACATATCAAACTCCTTTGTATACTCAGGAAGTGAACCAGTTTGATGTAGATTCTTCAACTCTTCCATCGGATCTTCAGATAACCTTTCAGAAAATCTGTTGATGGCCGATCTAGAGTATTCATCCCATGTGATATCTTCAATAGCTCGATTTTGACTAGTAATGTATCCTTGATGCCATTCCAGTGCTGCACCTTCCAGATTGATGACAGCATAGTGTACTTTTGCATTCTCAGGAGTTTTATCAACAGTGAAAAAGTGATTGCAACGAATCACCCATCCTTCAACTCCCTCACCATCGAACTTTGGAAAATCTAACCTTCCGGTTCTAACCAATCTTTGATCACGATGTCCATTATCTTGCCCCATTTTATTGTTGATTTCGGTCATTTGAGTCACTAATGTCGTCACACTCATTTGTAACAACCGAATAGCCTCTGAGTTTTGATCCAACACTGCTTGTTGTCCCTCGATCAAACTAGCATTATCAAGAGCTAATTTCTCTAATCTTTCCATTTCTTGTTGACTAGTCGGCATACACTTGGATTCCACTTGAAATCTATACAAAAAACAACAATTACTGCAATTGAAGGAAAATCGAGGATCGCGAATCGATCAACGACAACGAATTGAAAGAATCAATTGCAGAATTGATAAGAAGAACGGAAGCTTAGATCAAAATCGATCGTCGGCGGTATTCAAAAGAAAATAGAATTCGAGCTCCGAGAATCGGAAGCTCTGATACCAATGATAGAGAACAATGAATCCACAGAATCGTAGAGAAGAAGATGACTAATTCATTATTCGCATACCGATTACAATCAAGAACAACCGACTTATACACAGCCGTTACAATCTAACTAACTAATATCACAACTAGTCTTTCAACTATGACATTATTACAACATTAATCCCTCGACTCATATCAGCTAATACAACTATGCAATTATTGCAATATCAGTCCTCCAATTACATTTATACGTAACAATTGTTGCTTGGTACTTTACAGGATTCTTGGGAGACTTTTAGGACATCATTGTCCAACTCTGCACCAAATGGTATTATTACTATGGAAATGGCTAAGAGTAGTACTTGAATGAAGAGATGAGAAGAAAGTCACAAGGTTCCTCTTCACATTCTGAGGCCTTAGTAACAGAAAGTAGGGGGAGAAGTCAAAGTAGAGGTCCGAGTCACAAAGCGAAGCATCGTAGTAAATCTAAAGGAAAGTTTGATGATTATGAATGCTATCATTGTGGTAGAAAAGGACACACTATCCGTTACTGCAGACAATTGAAAAGGAAAAACAAGAAGGCCAATTACAACAAGCAAAAGAACAACAAGAAAGATGATTCCGGTAATGATACTGCTGAAGTTAACACTGCTACTGAAGAGTTCCTTATTTGTTGTGATTATGACATGGTGAACATTGCACATGATGACTCGAGTTGGGTTGTTAATAGTGGTGCTACTTGTCATGTGACATCACAAAGGGTTTTTTATACATCTTACACTCCTGGTGATTTTGGTAATGTTAAGATGGGCAATAGTGGGCTATCAAAGATTGTTGGTATTGGAGACATTTATTTGAAGTTTGACACTGAGATGGAGTTGGTTTTGCATAATGTAAAACATGTTCCAGATATTAGACTTAATTTGATATCCGCAGGTTTACTCGATGATGATGGTTACCATAGTACCTTTGGTGATAATATTTGGAAACTCACTCGTGGTTCTTTGATCGTGGTAAGAGGTAAGAGAACTTCAAAGTTGTACATGGCATATCCAAAAATCTCCAGAGACTCAGTTAACTCATTAGAGAATGCTGATATGACTAAATTGTGGCATAAGAGACTTGGTCATATGAGTGAAAAGGGGATGTCTTTATTATTGAAGAGAAATGTCCTGTCAGGCGTGCAAAAGATTCATTTGAAGAAGTGTTCTCACTGTCTTGAAGGAAAGCAAACCAGAGTTTCCTTTAAGAGTCATTCTCCTTCTAGAAAGGAACGTATACATGATTTGGTTCATTCAAATGTGTGTGGTCCTATGAGGAGTAAGTCACTTGGGGGCTGCTTATATTTTTTCACTTTTATTGATGATCATTCAAGGAAGGTTTGGGTATATACCTTGAAGTCTAAAGATCAAGTGTTAGATGTGTTTAAGCAGTTCCATGCCTTAGTTGAGAGACAAACTGGGAAGAAACTCAAGTGCATTCGAACAGATAATAGAGGTGAATACATTGGTCCTTTTGATGCCTATTGTAGAGAAAAAGTATTTGACACCAGAAGACTCCTCCAAAGACACCACAGTTGAATGGTTTAGCGGAAAGGATGAATAGGACATTGGTTGAGAGAGTTAGATGTTTGCTCTCACATGCAGGGTTACCTATATCCTTTTGGGGTGAAGCTTTGAATACTGCAGTACATGTTATTAATCTAACCCCTTGTGTTCCTTTGTCTTTTAATATTCCTGACAGGGTCTGGAGTGGCAAAGATGTTTCATATGATTATTTACGGGTGTTTGGATGCAAGGTTTTTGTGCATATTCCTAAAGATGAAAGGTCAAAGCTTGATGTGAAGTCTAAGCCTTGTATATTCCTTGGTTATGGTCAAGATGAATTCAGATATAGGTTATATGATCCAATTCTGAAGAAACTTATCAGAAGTCGTGATGTTGTGTTTATGGAAGATCAAGGTTTGAAAGATATTGAGAAGACAAAGATAGTTCCTCAATACAGTGATAATCTTCCCGATTTAGACCCGATTCCTCCTTAACAGTCAGAGCCTCATAATGGAGATGACATTCAAAATGAAGAACAACATGATGCAGATAATACAGATATTCCAGAGCAGGAAGGGTTGGATGATAATTCTCATCCAGAGTTACCAATACCTGATGTTTCACCATTTGTTCCACTCAGACGGTCTACCAGAGATCATCATCCTTCCACCCGTTTTTCTCATGATGAGTATGTCTTACTCACTGATGGGGGAGAGCCCGAATGCTATAAAGAGGCTATGGAAGATGAGCATAAAAGGGAGTGGCTTAAAGCTATGCAAGATGAGATGAATTCCTTGCATGAGAATAATACTTTCGAGTTGGTGAAGTTGCCTAAGGGCAAAAGAGCTTTGAAGAACAAATGGGTCTATAAAATGAAGCCAGATGAACACACCTCTAAGCCTAGGTACAAGGATAGATTGGTGGTTAAAGGCGTCACTCAGAAAAGGGTATTGATTTTGAAGGGATTTTCTCTCCTGTCGTGAAGATGAGTTCCATTCGGGTGATTCTTGATTTGGCTGCTTGTCTTGATCTTGAGGTTGAGCAGATGGATGTCAAGACAGCATTCCTTCATGGTGACTTAGATAAAGAAATCTACATGGAGCAACCTGAAGGTTTTCAGGTCAAGGGTAAGGAAGACTATGTTTGTAAACTACAGAAAAGTCTTTATGGGTTGAAGCAAGCATCAAGGCAGTGGTACAAGAAGTTTGAATCAACTATGGGGAAGCAAGGCTACCAAAAGACTGCTTCAGATCACTGTGTTTTCTATCAGAGGTTTGGTGACGATGATTTTTATCATTTTATTGCTTTATGTTGATGACATGTTGATTGTTGGCAGGAATGTAAAGAGAATTGTGCAGCTGAAGAAAGAATTGAGCAAGTATTTTGCTATGAAAGACTTGGGGCCAGCAAAACAAATTCTTGGCATTCGGATTGCTAGAGATAGAGCTCCAAAGAAGTTGCACATGTCACAAGAGCAATACATTGAGAAGGTGCTTGGTAGATTCAACATGGATAAAGCTAAAGTGGTGAGTACACCTCTAACTCCCAACTTTAAGCTAACTGATGAAGATTGCCCTTCTTCTAAGGAGGAAATTGAAGAAATGGATGGTGTCCCGTATGCCTCAGCAGTTGGAAGTTTGATGTATGCCATGGTCTGTACAGGACCTGATATTGCCCATGCTGTAGGTATTGTTAGTCGGTTTCTGTCAAATCCTGGTAAGAAGCATTGGGAAGCAGTTAAGTGGATTCTTAGATATCTACGTGGTACCTCCAAATTGGGTATAAATTTTGGAAATGGAAAGCCGGTGCTTATAGGTTATACAGATTCTGATATGGCGGGTAACAAAGACAACATGAAGTCCACTTCTGGATATTTGATGACTTTTGCAGGGGGAGCTGTGTCATGGCAATCAAGACTGCAAAAGTGTGTTGCTTTGTCTACCACTGAGGCTGAGTACATTGCAGCAACAAAAGCGTGCAAAGAACTGTTGTGGTTGAAAGGATTTATGCAAGAGCTTGGCTTTATGCAACACCGATACGTAGTTTTTTGTGATAATCAAAGCGCAATTCACCTTGCTAAAGACTCTAAGTATCATAAGAGAACAAAACATATTGATGTGAAGTATTATTGGATTAAAGATGCTATTGAAGACAAGAAGCTTGAACTTGAAAAGGTTCATACCAATGATAATGGTTCCGATATGTTGACTAAAGCTTTAGCAAGGGAGAAGTTGAAGATTTGTTGCTCCATCGCTGGGATGGCTAGCTTTTCTTCATAGGCCAAAAGGGGGAGATTTGTTGGGTATGTTTTTGGGCCAATGAAGAAAACCCAACAAATACCCATTTATATGGCCCATTATCATTAGCCCACTAGGGTCTGATAGAATAAAAGTGCAGGGATTGTAATTAGAATAATCATCAATACACACAAAGTTGAATACAAGGGTTTGAAAGAGTTTTGAGAAGAAAAGAGAATTACCGTCACTTTCTGCACAGTCTTGAAGATCTGTCTTTTCCTAGAGATTGAACGGTTGGATCATCACGAAATTTGGACAGAAGCTTCACAACACCTGGGCGTCGATATCCAATGGTTGGTTTAGTTAAATCAGGTCTGGAAGTCGGGTTTTACAGCCTCTGTTCTCATCTGCAGATTTGGTGATATCTCTTCTTTTTTTGTCATTGATTGCATATACTTGATGTTACTTGCTTCCAAGTATATGATGATTGTTTTATGCCTCTAGTGTATCTAGAGAGGACCTTGCATTGCTCTTTATTTTGGTGATAGTGGATTTGAAGTGGCTGTAGTAGTCCCGTGGTTTTTACTCTCGTCTTGAGAGGTTTTCCACGCTAAAATTGTTGTCTCCTTGTTGTTTTGGATTGGTATACCCTACTTGCTATTTTTGCACCATCACAGGTTCAAACAGGTCGGGGAGGTTTTGACCAAATGAAGGTTAATTCCGCATTTGTTGTTACCGTTTGTGGTCGGGTAAACCGTTTTTTCCCCAATATGTTTACCGTTGGCTTGGATTTATAACTTGTGTAATCATTTGAATGGTTATTTAGGTTTTGATTGTATTGAAAGTTGTTTGGATACAAAGGTTCAATTTTTGTTGATTCAATCGATAGTTCCTCAGTCATTGGTCATATTAATATAAACAATTGGATATTAGTCGTTTCATATTTTATTGAATTAATTTTTGTTTAGATTATATCTTTTGCTTGTGTTCTTAATTGGTTTTTTATCATTAATTCAACACTAGCATATTATCGGCATGCATTAGTCTATCCAACAACAATTGAATACGATTATGTCTATGTAACTTTCAAACCTGTAATTCACTAGGTTATATGTGAAGCTTCACAACCTGAACCTGAAGTTGATCATATTTCTCAATGTTGTTTTCAGACTAAATCTGTTTCGTTTAAGCTTTCAACTAGTTACTTGTTTCTTAAAATTCAACTAGTTACTTGTTTCTTAAAATTCAACTATCAACAATCAAGTGATAATAATTGTTTAAGATAGTCAATTAATTGATTAAACGATATACTAACCACAGACTATTCGTGATTCGACACCCTACTTGCCCTAACTGGTTTAAGGTGAATAAAAACACACTTTTATCTTCTTATTTGATCTAGAGTTTGGCATCAATCACCCATAAATCTTTGTGCGTTTTTATCACAACACCAAAGAGCCTATATAATTTACTTAAAAATTGTTCCATGGAGGACAGTTTGTGAATTTCCATAGCAGGAGGTACGTAAATGGTAAGATCGGTTACATTGATCCTAGATTATGATAAGTTCTCTATTCAGGAGTTAAAAAAATTGTTTTAAAGGTTAGGTTATCAAGCTGATGATTGCAATGTTTATTAAACAAGAAGAGCCACTTGTGTAACGCACCCATTAACAACTAATGTAATGTGTATAATAATTAAAATGTTTATTAAACTAAAGAGCCAAGTGTGATGTGTTTCTAAACAACTTGTGTGAAGTGTTTAACAAACAGTTAGTGAGAGCAAAGACATGCCTATAATCACTTGTTTAGAGTACATTAGAGACTACTCAATGAAAATAATTGTAATGGTGCATAAATTGATTGAAAAAGTGATTAACAATTGATTCCCATTATAACAAAAACTTTTAAGTGAAAAAAGAAAATGAGGCCAATACATTATTACATTTGTTATCATTGCCGCTATAACACCACAAAGTAAGTTTAATCGGTTTTAAGGAAATTGGGGGGGGGGGGGGGGGGGGGGACGCTTATAAGGTTGAGACAATGTTAATTATGTTAAGAAACAAATAATAGTAAAGGTGTAAGTGCTACAGTACCTCCATAAGTGGATTAAATCCGTTGTAACTAGCAAGTTTGTAATGGCTGCCTTTGTAGCAAATTTATACCCTCCGACCCCTATATTCCAGATGAAAAGTGAAATCATAGGAACCTGGCCTTCGCAGGTAAAGAGAACTACGAAGACGGGAGCCGATTGTTGTGGCTAAGATTTTTCCAACAAATCTTTATAAACTTTAGTGCAAAGCTTAGTTGCAAGCCTATAAAAAGTTGAAACAATCACCTTCATAAAGCCCAAGTGAAGGTTATGGCAGGCATGGAGCAAGGAGAGGCGAAACACATGCAACCTTACCCATGCACACGTTACATGTACGACGTGCTTTAACATTTCCTATGCAACGAGTGTTTGTATCAGGCTACATTAAAATCGATCATATACTATACTATCTAATCTATTGTGGTTTAATTATAGTATCATGGTTCATGAATAGCATTTTTATTATTTTTTCATCAATATATTTAAGTATTTAAAATGAAACCACATTTTATCAACAAACGCAAAAGAGCGCAACTAGTAAATCACTTCTTGCATAAGCTGTTTGAAATCACGACACATCCGCAATTGATTGAAAAAAAATTAACGTGTATGTTTGATCGAAGTTTGACTTCAAAATGTCCCCGTGATTTTTTCTATTTTACAAAATGTCTCTCAAACATGGGCAACTGACCATTAAATACCAGAATCGACACCCACACTTAGTATAAGGGTGTCCAACTCAAAACACAAGCGCTCGACCCTTGAACAGGGCGACTAAACCTAAAATACGGGCGCATCCGAACTCACAAACATGGGCGACTATCCTCACAAACACTAACATATGCATTTTTAAATACAAGCGAAAACCTTTAGAATATGGGCGAAAGCCCTTAAAATACTGTTGGAAGCCCTTAAGATACCTATGGAATTTGACGGAACATTGGTGAAATAGAGTGATCGAATGGACATTTTAAAGAAAAGAAATGATCAAATGACATTTTAAAATTTTCTTAAAAATCAACTTTGACTTTTTTGTTTTAATTAAATTTGATATTTACTTGGTGTGAAAACATAAAACACAACCTTATACCACTACTACGACAACTAGAACCACTTCTACGACCATTATGACCACGACCACTACTATCACTACCACTACTACCACTACCACTACTACCACTACCACTATCACTAAGACCACCACCACCACGACCTACACCACTACGACCACCACTACGAAGACCGCGATCACGACTATGACGACCGCGATCACGACTACGACGAAGACTACCACGAGAACTACCACGATGACTAATACGACCATAATTAGTACGACCATGACGACTACGACCGCTACCTCCACTAGGGGTGTTCAAAAATATCCGAATCCGAAACCGAATCCGAAATATCCGAAAATCCGAAATTCGGATATCCGAAATTTCGGATATCCGAAAATTCGGATATCCGAACTTCGGATATCCGAAATTTCGGATTCGGATTCGGATAGTGATTTTCAGAATTTTCGGATATTTCGGATATCCGAAATATCCGAAATATCCAAAATATTTTTATAAAAATTTAATAATATTAAATATTAATTATATATTTCGGATATTTTTAGATATTTAGGACATTTTAATAAAAAAACTTCGAATATCCGATAAAAACTTTAATAAAAATTATTACATTTTTATAAAATTTATTAAATAATACAAAATTTCTTTGAATTCGGATATCCGAACGGATATCCGAATCCGAATCCGAAATTTCGGATATCCGAAATTCGGATATCCGAAATTTCGGATACGGATTCGGATAGTGAAATTCACTATCCGAAATTTTCGGATATCCGAAATTCGGATATCCGAATTTCGGATATCCGAAAATGAACACCCCTAAGTCCTCCACCCCCACCCCACCGCCACCACCACCTCCACCTCCTACTGTTACTTCTATAGTACGACCATGACTAATTGCTTTTGCTTTTGCTCCTGTTACTACTCCTGCTGTTGCTCCTACTGCTCTTGTTGTTGTTGTTGCTTCGATTGTTACACCACCACGACTAATATTGTTACTACTATAATTACTGTTGTTAATTACTGCTCCTATTCTGCAACTACTCTTGTTGTTGTTGTCATCGCTGCTACTCCCACCACCACTACCACCACCACTACCACCACCACTACCACCACCACCTACTACTATCACCTACTACCTACTACTACGAAGACAACAACCACCACGACCACCACGACCACCACGACCACCACCACATACTTCTTCCATTACAATTTACAATTGTTGCTGCTCCTGTTATTGCTATTGCTATTTATAAACTTTTTTAAATAATATGGTTTTGGGTTTATTTATAATTAAACAATCAAACTTTTTTATATTGTAATTTGGTCACAAAATTTTTTCCTATAAAGCTCTATATTGTAAAAATTTCACATTTACCCTTTATATTTTTTCCTTTTATTTAATTAATTTACTTTGTTTTCCCCAAACTTTAATAAAATTTTAACACAAGCTTCGCAAGGTCATTGTTTGTTTGTTTTCATTATTATTTTGCAGTGTTTAAGTTTATGTGAAATAAAAAAAAGAAAGATTATAACTCAAAGTCATGTAGGTGCAACGATTTGTGCTCCGTTTCTTATGCTAAGTAACGCGGGTTTTGAGTCCCACCCTCCCCCTCGGTCGGTTCCTTTGATTTTTGATTTGTTTCATTTTATTTAATTTCTTTTGACTTTCTTTTTTTTAATTAGATTTTATTTTTTTCTTTCTCTTGAATTTATGTTTTTATTTTTTTTATTTCTAGTTTTCTGTTGTCTAAATATTTATGATTAGTTTTACAAAGATATTGTTTTATTCTTATACTCCTTACCTAATTATGCCTACAAAACAAATTGTTACTATTTTTCTTTAAATTAGCTTAAATTAACTTTTGTGTTTCTTAACGCCTATTTTCCTAACAACGTAATGTTCTCTTAAATTTCGCACATACTCTTGCGAGTTACGACGTGTTTAGCTTTATCTACATTTACAACTTTACATTTAAATTCTATTCAAAATCGGACCACCTGGACCGCATGTTATTTCCTGCTAGTTCATATTAACACATCGATACATATATCTAAAATTTAATATATGTTAATTATCAACTTGATGTATAAGTGGGTAAGCAAGATTCATAACCATTTTATGCATGTAAACATTCAATGCAACTTTGGTTTTTTAAGTTTTTTACCCAATATTTTTATATCTTTTACATTTAGCTCCAACATTTTTAATTTTCAATTTTGGTCTCGTATACTTTTCATATTTATACCATATATTTTTCGTACTTTATAAAAATTTCATTTTACGTAGTTTTGCGAGTTAACACGCCACATCATGCGTGTGTGGTTTGTTGGATCATGATGAGGCTGGTGCAACCAAAACTACTTCACATAGTCAATTTTTGGTACTACATTCAAGGGCTTCCGAATCTAAGCATGAGATCTTCCGAAGACAAAGTCTGATGAAAGAGCTGAAGACAAAGTCTGAGCTTTCGAAAACAAAGTCTGATGAAAGAGCTGAAGACAAAGTCTGAGCTTCCGAAGACAAAGTCTGATGAAAGAGCTGAAGACAAAGTCTGCTTCCGAAGACAAAGTTTGATGAAAGAGCTGAAGACAAAGTCTGAGATTTCGAAGACAAAGTCTGATGAAAGAGCTGAAGACAAAGTCTGCTTCCGAAGACAAAGTCTGATGAAAGAGCTGAAGACAAAGTCTGCTTCCGAAGACAAAGTCTGCTTCCGAAGACAAAGTCTGCTTCCGAAGACAAAGTCTGATGAAAGAGCTGAAGACAAAGTCTGAGCTTCCGAAGACAAAGTCTGATGAAAGAGCTGAAGACAAAGTCTGCTTTCGAAGACAAAGAAGACTCCAAGCCTCGGAAGAAGCAGTCTTCCGAAGTATAAGTGGCTTCGGAAGAAGTTATTCTTCCGAAGTACTTTATCCTTCGGAAGACAGCAGATAAAAGTATGGTCCCTGACAGTCTGCTGCAGACCTCTGATACAACATGGCATCTTCCTAAAGAGCTATGTTGTTGACCATACTTTATTCTACTGTTCACCTTTTTATGATAGTACATGTTACCAACTTTAGTTGGTGACAAAAGGTAAGTCAGGGACATGTCCTGACTACCAACTCTCAGGCAAAATGTCTGAAAGACCTCACCTAGAGTCTTGTAGTATAGATGTAAGGTTAGAGGTGTCCAGCTGGTATCAAAGTATATCCGGCTGTAGGTAGTATTATATATATCTTCTTCCTGTAACTCTTTAGATAAGCGATTTGGGTCCAAGAGTCTTGTAATCCTTTGAGTTGAGAGGCAATATATAAAAGTACCTTGAAAATTTACTTGCTGTGTTTATTTTCTTACTGCTTGCTACTTGGTATATTGTGATCAACTCTTTATAGACTACTTGCAGAGTGTTGTTTGCAGTGAGTTGAGAGAAAAACCACCCATAATCGATCTTGCAATTGGTATCAGAGCTTCAGGCTCTTGATTGTGAGATCTTACCATCCAAATCAACCTGTTTTTCTCTCCTCACTTCAAACCACTCACTCAAATGGCTGCTCTCTCCAAGGCTGATATGGAAACCGGTACCATGACCAAGTCCCCACTGATCACCCCTGAAGACTTTGACACATGGTGTATCAGAATGGAAGGCTTCATCAAGTGTCAAGATTCAAGGATGTGGGACTCCATTGTCAATGGTCCTTTCATACCAAGCACCACTTCTGCCACTGGTAATCGTATCATTCCAAAAGATGTTGATGATTACTCAGAAGAAGATAGGAAGAGAATAGAGCTAGATCAAAGGGCTATGACTTCTCTCCAAACTGCTCTCCCCAACTCTGTTTACAGACGCTTCAAGAAGTGCAAAACTGCTAAAGATTTATGGGAAGCTTTGAAGCTGATGTATGAAGGATCCAAGGAAACCCAAGAGAATAAGAAGGATCTCTTGAAGCAGCAGTTTGAGAACTTTACTTTCAAGGCTGGTGAGACCTTGACTCAACAATACTTCAGGTATGTTGAGCTAGTAGATACTCTGGAGGATATTGGAGTAGCTCTTGAGAACAGAGACATAGTTAGGAAGTTCATGTCTTCACTTCCTAAACTATGGATACATTACTGTGTTGTAATCAAGAGAACTTCGGACCTTAAGACTCTTACTCTGACAGAGTTGTATGGTATCCTAAGTGCATTCCAGATGGAGATGAACATGCAGAACTCCTCTAGTCACTCCAATAACCAACTGAGTTCAGCCTTTCATGTGGTTGAAAGGGAAATCATAGATTCACAACATTAGTTGCTATGTTACCCTGACAACTCACACAGTGGACCCTACATTACTCTACCTGAGACTCCACAGTCTCAAAAGGTTCAACACAACTCCTTTCAGGATAGTTGTGCCTTTGTCTCTGGAAGTGGACACTCTGGTGATTTTCAATACTGCTTTGATGATCTGGAGTGCTTCAGTCCAGATGATGTGGAGTATGTGGACATTGTCCAACAGATGGCTCTTTTAACTTACAGAGCGAAGAAGTTCTTCAAGAGAACTGGAAGGCAATTCCCTCAAAACCCAGTCAACAGCAAGTTTGAGTTTGACAAGAGCAAAGCAAAGTGTTACAACTGCAACCAACTTGGTCACTTTACTAGGGAATGCAAGGCTCCCAAAAAAGAACCCGGGAACCCCACAGGCCTCCACACATCCCACTGCTTCAAAGCATGAAGAAAAGTCAACTGAAACAGCTGTTGTGGCTCAAGAAGTTGACTGGAGCTTCATGGTACAGGATATGACTCCCGCTCAAGCACTCATGGCCGGAACAGATGATGATCAGGTATATGAACATCTTTGTACTGCTTCCTGTATTGCTAAAGTTAAACTCTATAAGGATTACGTTTCGGAAATCAGATCTGAGGTTGAGTCTTTAAATGTGCTAAAATCTGATTTTAAGAGAGCTGAATCTGACTATCAAAAGAAAATTGAAGAGTTAGAGAAAACTGTGTCTCTTTTAAAACATGAAAAGACCAACTATAAGACTCAAATTAAAGACCTGATATCCAAACTATCTGAGGTTCAAGCCCAGTTGATCACAGCTGAGGCTCAGGCCAGGAAGCAAGCTATTGCTGAGCAAAGCTTCCAAACTATTCTTGCATCAACCTCTCATTCCAAAATGTTTTATCAAAACAAAGAAGGGTTGGGAACCAATGAAATAGCTCCACCACACTCTTATGAGTCTATTAGACTATCTAGATGTGGTACTAAAGAGCAAGAGGTTCCAACTGCTGACCCTTCTCCATTGGAACAAAAGGATGAGGCAAAAATAGTGGCCACCACAGGGGAGAAACAGGAGGATACACTCATCTCCACCTGTGAAGACCAAATCCTAACCACCAAGGCAAGAAGAAGCAGAGCTAAAGCTGCTAGAAGGACTGCCAAGAAGGTTGCAGAGTCCAAGCTTAAGATTGACCCTAAGCAAAGGGGTGTCTTCATTTCTGCCGGATTTCAAGTGGTAGGTACTCCTGATTCAGGAAAGGAGTGTAGTACCAGCACTCCTATCCTACCAAAGGATCAGAAGTTGAAAGGAAAAATTGCTGATGAAGAGAAGAAACCCAAGAAACAGCAACCTGCAAGTTCCCAGAAGACTAACATTGCCTGCATAATGTGTGGTCTGCACAACCACATGGCTAAAGATTGTTACTACAATCCAGCAAGCACACATTATGCAAATAATGTTAGAAAAGAAGGAGTCAGAGAAGGTTTCTAAGTTGGGCCACTTCAAAAGGTTCAAATGATGAAAAAGGGAAAGTTGGTCTCGGAAGCCAAGTTGCTTTCGGAAGAAACCACTTCTTCCGAAGGGAAAATGGCTTCGGAAGCCAAACCTTCTAAGGTTCGGAAGAACAAGAAGGCTCCCTTGAAACCATCTCAGAAGAAGACTACTTCGGAAGAAAAGGTGGTGAAGGCTTCTTCCGAAAAGAAAGAAGCTTCGAAAGAAGACCATGCTGCAAAAGCTTCAACAAGCTCATCCTCAAAGATCAACCAAAGGATGGATTGGAAGATCAAGGAAGATGCTGCAGCCCAAACCTCTTCTTCAACAATGACCTATATTGAACCCTAATGCATATCTTTTGGTTCAATTATGTCACTATCATTGGAAGAGCCCAAGACCTGCAAGGCTTGGGCTTCCAAACAAAACTAACCATCTCATCTTATGTGCAGGGACGTCCATTTGACAAGAACAACAATGTCTGGATTGTAGATAGTGGATGCTCCAGGCACATGATAGGGAACAGATCTCTCCTTCAACAATTCCAGAACTTTGATGGAGGGCCTGTCCAATTTGGAGGTGAGGCCGGAGGATATATTTCTGGCAGAGGAAGCATATCCAATGGCAGAATAAACATTGACAAAGTTCACTTTGTCAAATAGCTTGAACACAATCTGCTAAGTGTTTCTCAATTCTGTGACCAGAAGCATCAGATGCTTTTCACAGAACATGAGTGCATTATTCTCAAACCGGGATGACAATTCCTCCGGAATTGGTGCTTCTTAGATCTCCCGGGAAAGGGGATATGTACAAGCTGGATATGAACAATGCTTCTCCTATGGGTGAAGTATCATGCTTTCTTTCCAAAGCTGATAGTGATGAGTCAACACTATGGCATAAACGCATGTGTCATGTGAATTTTAAAACAATGAATAAATTGGCTAAAAATAACTTAGTACGTGGTTTGCCTAAAAAGGAATTTTTCTGCAAAGATAACTGTGTTGCATGCCTGAAAGGGAAACAACACAGATCATCTCATAAATCCAAATGTGTTAACTCTATCATTACTCCATTACACTTATTGCACATGGATCTCTTTGGACCCACAAGTATAATGAGCATTGGAAGGAAATCATACTGCCTTGTGATAGTTGATGATTTTACAAGATTTACATGGGTATTCTTTTTAAGAAGTAAAGATGAAACTAATGAAACTTTAAAATCTTTTATTCTTAAAATAGAAAATCAAATTGATCACAAGGTTAAGATCATTAGAAGTGATCAAGGGACTGAGTTTAAGAACTTTGTTCTTGACTCATTCTGTGACTCAAAAGGGATTGCCAGACAATATAGTGCTCCCAGAACTCCTCAACAAAATGGTGTTACTGAGAGGAGGAACAGGACACTTATTGAGGCTGCTCGGACCATGTTAGCTGATTCAAAGCTGCCTCTAACATTCTGGGCAGAGGCAGTCAGCACTGCATGCTATGTGCAGAACAGGGTTCTTGTAGTTAAGCCCCATGGAAAAACCCCTTATGAGTTATGGAACAAGAGGCCACCGTTCATTGGCTTTCTAAGGTCCTTTGGCTGCAGGTGTACCATACTTAACACAAAAACAACTTAGCAAAGTTTGCTGAGAAGTCGGATGATGCTATCTTTGTTGGATACTCTTCTAGCTCCAAAGCTTATAGAGTATACAACATCAAGAATCAACAATTTGAAGAGTCATCCAATATAGTTGTTAATGAGCACACTCCTTGTGTTAGGGAGAATGGACCTGAGTATATCTTTGATTTAGAGTTGTTTCCAAACTATTCTAAACAATCTTGTGAGAATGTTTCAGCTGGAACAGGTGCTCAAGGTGATGCTGATGCTGATGCAGATCAACTATTTGAGCTTCCCAGACCTCTTCCAAATTCTCCAAGAGCTGAAAGGCAACAAGCTTCAACCATTCACAGGTCTGATAGTGTAACTATCTCCAGTAATAGTAAAGCTTCAACAAGTGAATCACTTGATCAACCTCAAAGCTCTTCAGGTGATCCACTACAACACCAGGTTGAGGGAAGTAGTATTCTGAAGGAACAGGCAACTGTTAATACTACTTCACAACCAACCATTGATGATGTTTCTCAATCATTCAATCAGTCCTCATTGAATGACTTTGAAACAGTAGTTGGACAGAGTAATCCAGTTCCTGATCAGAATATGTCCAATCTGGACTTATCTCTGCAACTGGAAGTGATTCCTCGCCTTAGGATTCACAACACTCATCCAACTGAGAACATCATAGGGAATGTCTCTGAGGGTGTGAGAACAAGAGGACAAACTCATCATGGGAATGTCTGCTTGTAATCATGCTTCTTGTCTCAGATGGAGCCAAAGAAGGTAGAAGATGCCTTAAAGGATAGTAGTTGGGTTGAATCGATGTAGGAGGAGCTGCTTCAATTCAGAAGACAAAAAGTCTGGAATCTATGCCCACTACCATCTGGTCAAGTACCCATAGGCACTAAATGGGTATTCAGGAACAAGAAAGATGATAGAGGTTTGATTATCAAGAACAAGGCAAGACTAGTAGTTGAAGGATACACCCAGGAGGAAGGAATTTATTATACTGATGTCTTTGCACCTGTTGCAAGACTTGAGGCAGTTAGGATCTTCCTTGCTTATGCTGCATCCAAGAACTTCACAGTCTACCAACTTGATATCAAGTGTGCTTTTCTATATGGGGATATAGATAGGGAAATCTATGTATGTCAACCTCCAGGATTTGAAGACCCACAGCACCCAACTATGTGTGCAAACTGGATAAAGCTCTATATGGGCTGCACCAAGCACCTAGGCTGTGGTATGAGACCTTGTCTCAGTTTCTCCTGAAGAATGGATACACTAGAGGTACTATTGACAAGACTCTTTTCATCAGAAAGAGTGGAGAAGACATTTTGCTTGTACAAGTCTATGTTGATGACATCATATTTGGTTCTTCAAACGACCAAATGTGCAAGGACTTTGAAAGCATTATGAAGCAGAAGTTTGAGATGAGTTCCATGGGAAAAATGGACTTTTTCCTTGGAATTTAGGTGAAACAGATGAAGGAAGGGTTCTTCATAAGTCAATCTAAGTATGTCTCAGACATCTTAGGTAGATTTGAAATGAAGGATTGTAAACCAGCCTAGACACCCATACCCAGAAACCATAATCTTTGCCCTGACCTTGAGGGGGAGGATACTGATCAACATCAGTATAGAGTAATTATTGGTTCTCTGATGTATCTCACTGCTAGTAGACCAGATATCATGTTTGCCACATGCATTTGTGCAAGATATCAGGCTGCTCCAAAGGTGTCTCACCTAGCTGCTGCAAAGAGAATCCTCAGATACCTCAAAGGAGCACCTAAACTAGGTCTCTGGTATCCAAGAAATAGTGATTTCAATCTCTATGGATACTCTGATAGTGACTATGGCGGCTGCAATATTGACAAGAAATCAACATCAGAAGGATGTCAATTTCTTGGTGGAAGGATTATATCATGGCAATGCAAGAAACAATCCTGTGTCTCTACATCAACTGCTGAAGCTGAATACATTGCTGCTGCTAGCTGCTGTGCTCAACTGCTATGGATTCAAAATCAGATGTTAGACTATGGATTCAAATTCATGACTACTCCTATCCATATTGACAACAATAGTGCTATCTCCATTACTGAGAATCCGGTGAAGCACTCCAAGACAAAGCACATTGATATCAGGTATCATTTCATTAGAGATATTCATGAGAAACATCTGATCAAGTTAATCAAAGTTGACTCAAATGAACAATATGCTGATTTGTTCACAAAGGCATTTGATGAACAAAGATTTAAGTATCTCATAGCAGCTATTGGGATGATAAATATTGATTAACTACCTCTTTTGAAAAAGCTTTTTAAATGTGTAATGTCTTGTGTCAATACAATTTAAGCCCTGTTACAAAAGATCTTTAAATTATTCTAAGTGTAAATTCCTTTCGAAGAGGAACTAACTCTCGGAATATATTCTTGATTATATTCCAAAGCCAAAATTCCTCAATGGAAATTGTCTTCTCGGAAGAGTTTTTGGTTTCGGAAGAAGCGATTGATTTTACATCAGATCTACTTCCGAAGCTTATAAAACTCTCCATTCGGAAAGATAACTTTACCTTCGGAAGCAACGCTTTGCTTCGGAAGAGAAAGTACCTTCAAAAGACCATTTTACCTTCGGAAGCAATGCCTTGCTTCGGAAGAGAAATTGACTTCGGAAGACAATTACCTTCGGAAATGTTTTACATTTGGAAGTAAAGGTTTTTATATGTAACGGATATCTTTTGGGCCCCACTCTGTAAAAAGTAAAGATTTTGTCCATGATGGTCAGATTATTTAAAATTATCCTTGCCGCCACTATCATTTCTCCGCCGTAAACCACCATACCACCCACAGTAACCCCAAATAGTTACCCTATTACCGCCACTACCACAATTCATCCCTTTTAAATAATCTTGACTGATCAATTTCATCTTCTTTTACCAATTTACTGCCCTAACTATTCCCTTCACTGTCAAACCTGCAATTTCACCCAAATTTCAATCTTACCTTTTCTTCAATGGCGCTAAACCCTCAGCATAACCAAGTCGCATTACTTGATTCGTCAAGGGATGCCGACTTCACCCAAATCATCACCTTTCTTACCGAATCCACATACCTCACTGCACTTACAGTTAACCCCACCGTATACTCCAACCATATGTCCGAATTCTGGAGCAACGGTCAAACTGTAGTTCTGAATGGGGTTCGCGTCCTGAGAACCCGCATTTGTGGCCAAGAGTTGGTCATCACTGAACAGCTCATCAGGGAGCATCTCGAGCTCCATGATGATGGGGCTCCTACTGAGTTCTCCAAAGAAGACTTGGAAGGCACCTATATCCTCATGGGATATGGAGGGGATGTAAGCAGGTCTACCGTCTACAAGTTTAACTTCTCTTACCATTGGAAGTTCCTGCTGCACATCATCCTGCACTGCCTCTCCAACAAATCAAGGGGTTGGGATCAAATCCCATATGAACTAGAATGCCTAGTTCATGGGTTGGTGAGAGGTCTCCGATTCAACTACTCACGATTTGTGTTGACCAACCTTATCAGCAATCTGAGCAGGGATACATTCTTCATGTATCCCAGATTTATTCAACACATAATCAACTGTGAGCTGAAACAACCAAGCTTGTCTGCGCAGCTGCTCTTACTGTTCCACAAGTGAGGCCTACCATCTTCAAAATACTGAAGAAAGTTTCCATCAACTTCACTAGAAGGTACACTCCATTACCTCCAGAGATGGCTGAGCGCATAGCTCCTGGTGACATCCCTGTTATCCCCACAGGTGATGAACCCACACCAGCAACCTCCACCACAATGCCAAAATCTTCTTTACCCATCAAAGCTACATACCAGAGACGACCCAAACGAACCCTTGTTCAATCTACTCTGATTGAACAAGCTCCTTCAGTTCAAACCAAAAGGGCTAGAGTGGAATCATGGGCTCCCACTCAGTCCGAGGTCACACCATCCTTCACATTCGACCTTAATGTGGGTTTTGAGCCTCCTCAGTCTCAAACCCAAGAGCCCGAACCCCAAGCCTTAAGCCCACAGGGTGAGTCTCTACACTCCCCTGTGCAGCCTTCTAGGGACAACCCCACCATAGGCTCAATGCCTGTAGACATTGATCTAGGTCCCGGGTCAGTAGGTTTAACCTCCTTATCTTTCACTGACCTTTTACTCCGTACTGATGAAGAGATTACATCTCTGCATGGCCATGAAGTTGATCTACAACACCCTCTGAAAGATCAACAGAGCCAAGAGAGATCCCTTGTCTCTAGCCCCCATCAGCAGCCAATTACTGAGGTGAGTCCCACTGATGTGGAGGGGACTCATGTTGGCTCAGCTGCCACTACTCAGAGTCTCTCATTGAGCTCTCAGGACAGTGGTAACATAATTAGGACTGAGTCTACGGCAACTTTTCCCGTTGACATCTCTGAAAGAGATGACTCTGAGCAAAGGTATCCAGGGTGCCAAGAAGCCACATCTGGTGGTGAGACTGAGCATACTAGGTATGTTATCTCATCTCCCCGTGATTCTTCTCACGAAGATGAGGGAAGTATGCAACTAACACTTCAGTACTTGCTTTCTAAGGTCTCCAACCTGGAATCACAGGTGAGGATCTTAGAATCAAGGACTGCCACTCAGCAACTTGAGATTAACACTCTCAAGGCTATACTAGCTGAGAAATAGACGGAGAGGTCTGTCAGGCATGTATCTATTCAGATCTCTATGACTTCTTCCTCTAGCTCATCTAGCTCTCAAGATGATGCTACCAAAAAGGGGGAGAAAGTTCAGAGACAAACACTGGAGGAACCACAGATCCAATCTCTAACTTCCCAACTCATCACACTACCTGAGTCATCTCAATCTTTTCTAGAGATTGACTCAAAAATGCTTCAAGATCTCTACAAACTTTTCACAAAGTTTGTATTGAGATCATCCCTAGAACAGCCCAGCCCCGACACCACACTTATATATTTTGGGGCTGAGGAGCTTCAAAGACTAACTGCACCTTCTACCACTGTGGAAGAAGTTGGTCAACCTAAGGTCCACATGGAACCTGAGATTAGCTTCGAAGGGGAAATGGGGACTGATGGCCCAGCAACTGAAACAGATGGGACAGAAATTGCAGCAGTCTTATCTTCCGAAGCTCAAGCTGAAGCTTCCGAAGCTGACATGGAAGCCTCGGAAGAACAAGAAAAGTCTTCTGAGGCCGAAATAGAAGTTGCGGAAGGCTTATTCCAGATGTCCGAGGAACTGACCATCACAGATGTTATTACTGAAATAGCATCTGAGGTAAGCAGGGAGGACATTTCTGACATTCCTCCAACCCAAACACCAGCTGAACTTCTCTCTCAATCACAACCCTCTATCCAAGAACCACCACAGTCAAGCACTGCCAAAGACAAAGGAAAAAGAAAATTGACTGCGGAAGAGCTTCAGGAGGAGGAGAAAATTGAGAAGCTCAAAAGGAAAGGTAGGTTTCCTACTGAGAAACTGCTAGCTGCTAGTTCTAAGGCAGCTGCAGCCAATCAGGAAGAAATCAACCAAAAGAGAAGAACAGCACTCATTGACCAGCTCATCAGCCTAGGAGCTGTCAATGAGGAAGTACTCCTGCTACCACTAGAGGAGTTGGTGATTTTAGAGAGGTCAACCAGGCTAAAGCAAGAAGAACAAGCCAGGCTGGCCTTGGAGAGGAAAGAAGAAGAGCGAAGAGAAACAGCCCTGAAGCTGAGAGAGGATAGGATCAAATTCCTACTCTCAAGAGGCTTCAGTCTTCCTGAACTGTCTTCACATGATGATGACATGATCCTGCTGCTCCAT
Organism: Flaveria linearis; assembly: GCA_024085815.1. Classification (NCBI taxonomy): domain Eukaryota; kingdom Viridiplantae; phylum Streptophyta; class Magnoliopsida; order Asterales; family Asteraceae; genus Flaveria; species Flaveria linearis. Next base: position 62,838,227 of record CM044007.1, on the reverse strand, counting down.
AACAAAGAGCAGGATCAAATGGAGAAGGAAAGGAAGAAGGCTGCTAGGGAGAAGTTGAGGGAGAAGAAGAGGAGGGAAGAAGAGAAGGGGGTCACTACCACCATGAAGTCCAACGACAAAGCCTGGATGAAAGACTATCTCCGGGCCCATGGCTTTTCTGGTAGGCAGGTGGGACCTATGTCCGAAAGAACACTCCAGCGGATAGTCAGTGAAATAAAAGCTGACATCCGTTTGGGGAAAAGGAAGGAGATGTACAGGAGGGTACAGGGAATGGTGTTCACCCCAGCTACTCAACCACAGCCAACCACCAAACAACAACCCACACCAGAAGAACCAATCCCATTTCCCATTAAAACCGAACCCACTGATGAAACCTTCACCCCTGAACCCACAACTCTACCCAAACCTACCACACCACCTCAACCACCCAAACTACCCATCCTAAAACCTAAAACACAACCCAAACCACTAAACCTAAGCCTACCCAACAAAAACCAAGACCATCCCCTCAGCCTCCTCAACATCTCTCCTTTGAGGAAATAAAGGAGTTCAAGACAAGGCTCATCAACTGCACCACCTTGAGCAGCATCTCCTGTGAGGGAGACCTTATCAACATCACCTATGTTGATAACTCTTCAGGCTCCCTCACCCTAGGACAATTTCTTGAGTTGCCTAGAGACACCTTGGGCCAGGCTGCAAGACTTCTTGGTCTCAACTCCGATACCCTCAATGCTGAGGAGAAGAGACTAAGAAGGAGACTGGTGACTCTGCTGGATACCAGAAAAGAGGACAGGATTTCTAGTCAATCTCCTGGACCTAGGAATGCTATAATCCAGTGGAGGTTCGATGAACCTTCTCACAACTTTGTTGTGGAAAGGGAGAATGGCGAAACCAACAGGCTTAATGCCACATCTCTATTGCATCTCAGCAGATTCGATCTTGCTGAGCTTGCAGAGAAGCCATTCTCCAATCCCTCCAACTCTGAGACTGCTGCACACATCAGAAATCATATCAGCGGTCTCCACTTGGCTGAACTAAGTAGAAGAGCCAAGATTGAAGAAGAGTTGAAGTTGAAAAGAGCGGAAGACAAGGAAAGACCAACCACCAAAGGCACAGCCTTTCTACAGATGGTGGAAGGTCCTGAATTGGAACCAATAGTTAGATGGGAATATGACTATAGTTCCCATCAACTAACTCTTTTCAGAGGGCCACAACAGAGGGTACACATAATCCAAGGTGACAGAGTAGAGGTTCTGTCTACCAAGGATTTGTACAAGATTCTCAGCACCACATCAGGAAAGAATGAAGACACTGATAAACACTTACTTTCCATGGTGCTGAGAGCTTTGAGAAGAAGAGGGAAATGAAGTTTTGGTAGCATCAGCCTAGGGGGAGTTTGTTGGATCATGATGAGGCTGGGGCAACCAAAACTACTTCACATAGTCAATTTTTGGTACTACATTCAAGGGCTTCCGAACTAAGCATGAGATCTTCCGATGACAAAGTCTGATGAAAGAGCTGAAGACAAAGTCTGAGCTTCCGAAGACAAAGTCTGATGAAAGAGCTGAAGACAAAGTCTGAGCTTCCGAAGACAAAGTCTGATGAAAGAGCTGAAGACAAAGTCTGAGCTTCCGAAGACAAAGTCTGATGAAAGAGCTGAAGACAAAGTCTGCTTCCGAAGACAAAGTCTGATGAAAGAGCTGAAGACAAAGTCTGAGCTTCCGAAGACAAAGTCTGATGAAAGAGCTGAAGACAAAGTCTGCTTCCGAAGACAAAGTCTGATGAAAGAGCTGAAGACAAAGTCTGCTTCTGAAGACAAAGTCTGCTTCCAAAGACAAAGTCTGATGAAAGAGCTGAAGACAAAGTCTGAGCTTCCGAAGACAAAGTCTGATGAAAGAGCTGAAGACAAAGTCTGCTTTCGAAGACAAAGAAGACTCCAAGCCTCAGAAGAAGCAGTCTTCCGAAGTATAAGTGGCTTCAGAAGAAGTTATTCTTCCGAAGTACTTTATCCTTCGGAAGACATTGCTATGTCCAGCAGATAAAAGTATGGTCCCTGACAGTCCGCTGCAGACCTCTGATACAACATGGCATCTTCCTAAAGAGCCATGTTGTTAACCATACTTTATTCTACTGTTCACCTTTTTATGATAGTACATGTTACCAACTTTAGTTGGTGACAAAAGGTAAGTCAGGGACATGTCCTGACTACCAACTCTCAGGCAAAATGTCTGAAAGACCTCACCTAGAGTCTTGTAGTATAGATGTAAGGTTAGAGGTGTCCAGCTGGTATCAAAGTATATCCGGCTGTAGGTAGTATTATATATATCTTCTCCCTGTAACTCTTTAGATAAGCGATTTGAGTCCAAGAGTCTTGTAATCCTTTGAGTTGAGAGGCAATATATAAAAGTACCTTGAAAATTTACTTGCTGTGTTTATTTTCTTACTGCTTGCTACTTGGTATATTGTGATCAACTCTTTATAGACTACTTGCTGAGTGTTGTTCGCAGTGAGTTGAGAGAAAAACCACCCATAATTGATCCTGCATGGTTTAACGTTTAACAGCCCTGTCGCAACGCGCTGGTGCTAAATCGACTAGTTAATTGTTCTATATGTTTTTATGTTTCGCCTGCATGTTTTTATATTTCGCCTGTGTGGTTCAATGTTGTTGGTCACTAATGGAGGTGTGTCATTGGAGATAACTTGCATGATTTTACTACCTCCGTTGTAACGCGGGGGAGCTTAATACTTATATCTAAATAATAACAATTAAAATACAATAATATATATCACATCAACCATAAATTTAATTTGAGATTATTTATATGCGTTTTGATATATAAATTTTAACAATAGATTTAACACAATTAAGTTTTAAAATTGTAAAATGATTTTCACCTTATGACTAACTACACACACAATAGGCACGTGTGGCTATCGGATAGTAGTATAGCTTTTGATAAGAACCAAGTATCGATCCGTGAACATGAGAGCTCATGAAACTAAATCTTTATCATTATCTAGCCGAAGAAAGATGATTTGGGAATATTATGATTAACTAAATTAACTAATAATTAATATAATTGAAGAAAGTAACAAAGATGAAGATAAATAATCAGAGGAAGATATCAGTTAAACTTTGAATCCGCTTAGCAAAACAATGACAACATGCATTGACATATGGTGAGTTCATTTTCTACACATGAAACATGGATACAAACTAGACTCCTAAAGGTTATCTAGTTATATAACTCTTTGAAAAGCTAGAACGACAATAGCCACCTGAGGTTATGCCATAAAGAACCAATGATAACATTAGTCCAATGTTAAAGATGGTTTGGACTCCCGTCAAGGATACCAAACCCACAAATATTTAGAAAGCAAACACGATGAACACATGGTAACCATCACAGTTCGCATAATGTAACAATAGCTATGTAAATCCTTCAACTTATAAATGTCCTAACACGAATACACAAACCATAAATTTGCGCACTATATATAGTTATACATAAACAAAGTTAGGAGATATTCATAACAAACATAATGGTTTTCATAAACACATGTATAAGGATGCACACTTGTTCAACTTGACTAAATAATCAACCATCATTTATCATTTCTAGTCAGATGCCATAAACCACACACTAATGTATGCATTTCATGAATAGATATTCTAAAACACAGAGTTTTCTAACAATATGTGATTATAAAACCCACAAGATTCATCATTTCATCAATTTCAACAAGCATACACAATCATTGAAGAACATTCATAACCTTGTAATAAACATTGGCCTAATCATCACCAAAAGTTTCATACAACATGTCAAAGTATGTAAAGTTTCACCTAATCTAAGTGATTAAGAGTATTTAGCCCATGGGGCTTATAAAAACCATAACTAAACTCATAGAAATGAAAGAAAACATGGTGGATCTAGAGGTTTTCAAACCGAAATGAGTAGAGGTGGATTTTGTGATGATGAATCTTCCTTGAAAGTGCTCGATCTTCATCATGGTCTTCAATCTTTAAAGATCTGCCCAAAATCACCTAATAGACTTGAAAGAACTAGGGTTTTGTATGAAAAAGTTAATATGTTCTAAATGGGGGGTAATTGGGTATAAAACCCGTAACTGGGCCGAACACAGTTGTGTCTTAAGAACACAGTTGTGTTGGCTGTTAGATATCATACCGACCCATTAGACTAACACAGTTGTGTTCAAATTGACCAAGATTTCACCCGGCACTACAATTTCAATTAGAACATAAATAAGTGACTACTAAATGAGTTTTTAACCAAAAATCACCCAAAATATGAGGGAATATGTATTACTAAAAGGTATAATTATTAGCATATCAGTTATCTACTTTCTTTAATGGGAGAGTAATAAGATAGAATGTCGTATTAGCATCCATGTTTAATACGATGACGCATTCGCTCTTGTAACGTGTTATCATGAAATAATAGGACAAATTATTATTGGGTGTTGTTAAGTTATACCTATTGGCTATTGTGTTATGAGGACACTCTACTTCTCTCTCTATATATCTCTACACACACACACATACATATATATATATGTGGAGTAAAAAAAAAGGTGTCGATGGGTAAAAGAAGCTCAAGTGCCCCCAAAGAGTTTTTGTTTATATACAATGTCTAGGTAATAGAAGTTTAAGTGACCCTGTAGATTTTTATAATTGACCTCATGAAAACTCTACCAATTGATTCAGTGATAATTCTCAACTAAAATTATGTAGCACCTTCGGTTAAAATCTATGTCCTCTTATTTTCTTTTATCCGTTGGCTAATCTTTCTATTTTGCATGTCTTCTTTATTATCTTGTGGCTCTTTTTTATATTTTTTTATAGTCTTTCTTTCATTTATATCTTTTATGGTATTTTTCAGCCCATGCAATTTTGATTTATAGCAAGTCTTTCACCTTTGATGATGATAAGGTGATTTTTTTGTATCTTTTGCATTTCAAAGTTAGTATTTAACCGATGCATGTTTGAATTAATTAAGATAATTACGTGAACTTGTTTTCTTGAGGCTGTTTCTAACAAAAGTAGATTTATATAAATTATGTTGGCTGTTTTTATAAAACCTTTTATAGTTTTAATGTTTTGTAAATTACTTGTATACATCTACTAAATTAACTATTTAAGAATAAAAATAATTGAAGTCATTAGAAATTTAAGATTATCTCTAATATAATCTAGGTTTATAAGAATATCAAATTGATTTAAAACTCCAAATTATTCATAAAGCCACCTTCAAAATCATCCAACATCCTAAAAAGCATTTTCATATAACATGTGATCCGACTTAGACCAAAAAGTTTATAGTTGAGTGCCACATCCAAACATCAAATATTAATGACCCTGTAAAAAAATTTTTGTGACTTCACCACTAAGATTGACCCATTGTCTCAATAACACAAGTGTCCACATAAAATAACTTTTTTTTGAGCTTGTTATTGATACACTCTAATATATTATTATTTTTTATATCTCTTTTTATACATACATATAGATACATAGAGAAAAAAATAAAGTGTTTTAATAACAAACATAAATGTCTATATAACTCAAGCTTTTTTTCCCTTCTTATTTAGTTTATCTTATTATAATAATCATAAACCTAACTTTCTTGACGTCATTGTGAATGAATTTGATTGGATGATAAATAAAATACAGTACAATCAGTTAACAATGGTTATGAGAATTCTAGCTAGGGGTGAGCCGATAACCAATTTAACCGAACCATAACCGAATTAACCGAGCCATAACCGAATTAACCGCATTAATTGAACCAAATTAACCGAACCAAACAATTAACCGACGGTTCGGTTAAGGCGTAACCGATTAACCGCACATTGGGTTCGCTTTCGGTTTTGATGTGCACATTAACCGCACTGAACCGAATGTTATTAATGTATAATAAATCTACAATATTTCTCATGATTTTACTAGAATTTCATATATTCATCCTTTTAATTCTAATTTATAAAAATATATTTACATAGTGGATTTCGTTATGTATTGAATAAATATCATAAAAAACATAAACAATGCAAAATGCGCGCACACATTGTTGTATGTACACTCACTCCTTTCGGTTTTAGTTTTGGAAAGACCTTAAAAACGAACCATATCATGCACACACTTATAAAATTGGTCTAAACCTAGCCTAACAATAATTTATTAATTAATATTTTGGTTTAAAAGCATATGTTAAATATATTGATCAATTAACCGTAAATTAACCATAACCGGTGGTTAACCGAAGTGTGGTTACCCGAAGTTTCGGTTGCGGTTACAATTAAAAATATGGTATTAACCGAACTCGCGGTTTCGGTTTTGAAAATTGTATTAACCACACCGAACCACACCATGCACACCCTTTATTCTAGCCTTTTACTCCATCAATTAATCCCTTGCGTGTTGTAGCAGCATACGGTCATACAGATTTAAAAATCAAAAAATAAAGAAACTGAATTTATAATTTGCAAAAACATAAATAAAAAGGCTGAGAGTAACAAAATTACAAATCATTATTTAAAAATGATAATATATTATATTTGACCAAAGTCTATTTTGAACAAAATTAGAAGTTGTGAAATAGAAAGTTGCGATCTACAAAATTATGTTGTTATGAAAATTAATGTTAAAAGAAAGAAACATTACTTTGTTGTGAAAAGAACTGAAAAAACTTCTATCTTTTATATATAAAGGGAAAATGACACATAATAGTAACCAAGTTTTAAAAGTGTTCTAATTTAGTCACTCACGCATATTTTTCTCAAATTGGACCATCAAATGATCAAATCGAGTCATCATTAAATTTTCTTATGTCAAGTAAGTAACGGTGGAGAAGACGTGGTGATCAGAATTTGCAATATATAAAATTATATAAAAAAATAAAAAAAACATGTTAATTATGAAAAAAATAAAAAATATCTAAAATTTACGTCAACGTTTCATATCAGCATCAAAAGATAGAAAAATACATTTTCTAATTGAAACAAAAAGTATAACATGCTAAAAAACATGTTAAGGCTTTTAATTTATATAAAATATAAAAACTGAGTGACCTAAGTATAACACTTTTAAAACTTGAGTTACCTAACACTTTTGAAAATTGATTATTTTTTACAAAGTTACCCCAATAATAAGTAAGAATGGTTGTCTCACATGTCTTGATATTAAGCTATGTAATTCATATGTTAATCTTTAAGTAGACCATGCCATATGTCAAATATATACCATAGCAATTTCAAATTCCTACAGTTACTCATAGTTAACATGTATTGAAATAAGAATTTAGTAGTTTTTAAAACATGGTCAAAGTTTGTATTCCTTTTACTATCTAACTAGATTTAAATGTCGCGCGTTGCTGCGGCCGTGCAAGTTTGCATTTTCTGCTACTAAACGGTTTTGAGAGTGCTGGAGGGCATGCTACAGCAGATACCTAAATACATGCCGGTCTCTACTGTTAATTACGATTTAGGGGTGGGGGCAAATAGGTAATTACATAAATAGTTCAACGAAGAAAATATTGTGATTACATAAAACAAAATATGAACGGCTACTCTACTTACCGCTTTGATATGGTGGTTGTCAACTCCGCGTTCCTTGATCATGTCAATGGCTGTAACTATTGTGCCACCTAAAGATTATTAAAATACGGAAAAATATGTAATAATTGGTGAAAATAAAATTAACATAAAGGGCAGGCTTTTGTTCCAAAATTTCTATTTTTTGATATTAAAAGTAGCGTACAGAATGCAATTACAAAAGTTATGTAAAATAAAATTAACATAAAGGGCAGGCTTTTGTTCCAAAATTTCTATTTTTTCGTATTAAAAGTAGCGTACAGAATGCAATTACAAAAGTTATGTTGTATAAATAACATTCTTTATTTAAAAAATACGCTTTGGAGTTTGGGCAACCTTGACCAATTTAACTGTTCAAACCATTTACCCATTTCTTTTTAAGCTACTTTTTTTAATATCACCCATTAGAGGTAAAACATAACCCGAATCGCCTTATTCATAAATCATAAGTAAATAGGTCAAACTGCCACCTATATAAATAATGGCACAACGATAACCTTAAAGATAAGTAAGTCTGATGTTACCTCTGGTGAAGGGTTTCGAGATAGAGAAACAGTTACAGCAATAGGACACCCAAATAACTAGAGGATAAAGAATACAAAATTGCAGTAAGTTAGTATGTAAGAGTTAGAATTAATCATGATTATAACATAACAGAAACACGAAGCAAGCACATGCATACCTCGGTTTTCGGATGATTCGCGATAGAATTAATGTTTACCCACCTGTAAGAATTAAGATTAATAATGATTATAAAAAATTTAACTGCATCAGATAAAAGGCATTCAATAAATTCAACACTCACGTATTCGTTATAATGGTGCATGTAACTTCTAACTTGACACAATACTTGATTTTATTGGTGATAAGATGATTTAGAATGTCTGGCGCATGACATAAGGATCACAAATCGTAGGTACATCATATTTTACTATGTCTGGCTCATTATAGTGGTTACTGATACATAATAATTTAGTATATTACAGCTCTAAGAATGGTAACTCATGAATGTTTAAAAGTTCAAAAATAAAAGGATACTTGGGTCCACAGCTTCGACCAAATTATTTGAGCTCAGCAGCAGTATGAACTCTTTACCCTGAAAACAAATCAAGGTTAACCTGTCATATGAAAAAATATAAAAATTGATGTCAAAGAACAATTTAAACAGACATTACCTGCAATAGTAAATCATCAAGTTTGCCACTCTTCTTCAACGAAAGCAAAGCCTTCTTCTGGTCAAAATCAATTTTGACATCATTCTCTTGATGTTGTTCCTATAATGCAAAATTCCCTAGTGAGATAAGAGATAAGATAATAGCAAAAGAAGCTGTCAAGCTGCTGTAAAAGATTAAAAATTTACATAAAAAATAGACCTTCACTAAACAGATTATGTTTTTGTTGGGTTGTTTCTCCACAATCTATATAACAAAAAAACACAAAATTATTAGACATGTAAATGCAGATTGCATAATCATGGAAATCAAGAAAATTCAGTTACCTTCAAAGTCTCACTATGTGTACTGGCATCATTCATCAGAAGCACAGGGACATCACATCCATATTTTGAATTCAGAGACACTGATGATTCACCCTAAAATTTGAAAACTTCCCTTCATTCAAACACTCAAAAGTGTCATCTTCTTTAAAAAACACAAACGAATCAAGATGTTGCATATATTTGAGTCATAAACACAGTAAAACACAAAAGGACAACTACCCAATTCCTGATAGCTGATTAACTAAACCTACAAATGGTTGATTACTTGATTATGAATTTATGATAGCTGTTCTAACTACAAACAAAATCAAGATACACAAGGACAACATCTTTAAGCTGATGATCAATTCAACACACTCTATATCTAAAATAGTAGGATCTTCAAAACAAAATGGTAAACTGAAAAGAGCACTTACAACCCAATAAGGCATGTTAACACCCACCAAAAGCACAACCCAAGGTGGGTACTTGTTTGATGCGATCCCAGGAAGAATACCAACATTTTCCCCCAAATCATTAGCAACACCAAGAATCGTAAGCTGCTGTTGCGAGAGACCCAATACAGATTTCAAAGTGTGTGAATACAGAGGGAAAGAGTAAGCGTTACCGGAGGCGATTTGAACCCACATGGCAGCTGCAAGACCCACCCACGGCGGCCGACTTCCGGCTTTTAGGGCGGCCAGATCCGACCCCAACCACCCCTACCACACCACCTTCGTTCAAGCCGACACCACCTCCTTTAAAAAACTCGTCCAAATGCTCACCGGATCATCCGAAACCACCAAACACCACCACCACGCCACCGCCACCGCCACCACCACAACCTCCACCTCCACCGTCGTCAGATCGGTTAACAGTTAAGCTTGATCATAAAGTTAAAAGCACGATCGTGATCTGGGATGGCATCATTCCTTACAATTAAGAACTCAAGGCAGCAACATTTTATCAGCTTTATAGAGTTAAAAACTCCTTCACCAACCATTTTACAGAATACAGGTAACTCATAAGTTCTTTGAGCCAGGGTAAAAGTGTGTGTAGTCCCCCTATCTTCTAATAAAGATGAAAGATTTTGCATTATCACTGAACCAAAACTTACCGCATACGTTTGTTTGTTTGTTTGTTTAGACAACTCATGACTAAATACAAATCAAAACACTAAAGAACTCCACTTCAATCCCACAAACTATAGCAAAACAATTTCAAAATTTTCAAACCAATGAGCTTAAATCCCATTTATGCACATCAAACTTCATGGTTGTAGTCCGAATATAATAATTTGTCATAAAGAAAGCAGCAAGATTGTTGAATAACCAAAATATGTTTTTCTTATGAAAATGTGTCCCAAAAGATAAGCCAAAGATTTCGTCTTACAGGCAGTGAAACATCATGGCGTTTTGTTAAAAATACACGAAGCTGGATGAAACAGTGTTAGATTGACAGTCGAAACAACTGGCTGTTAATTTTGGTAATCAGTTACTTACAGTTCCTATTGTTGGCTTTTATCAGTAACGATGATTGGCTTCTGTTAACAGAAACTAAGTTGCTACAGATAGTTATACGTAAACACGAACCCCGTTAGAAACTGATCTAACAATTACAATTAATCAATCAACTACTTATGAAGGTCCAATTTCTACCAGAATGAGCTTGCACCCTAAACATCTAACTCATATCAAACCATATTCAAGTCCCCTTTAGTTTTAAGTAAATCCCAATTACCCAATTACCCAATTACCCAATTACCCAAATGAATTGTAGTACTATTTTACTTAAAATCACCAACAAAGTTCTGGGTTATAATAAGGAGAAATATGTATTCAATCACATTCAGCAATCAAACAATCATCATCCCTAACATACTATAAACATCACCACATAAGAGCACCTATGAAATCACACCCATTACTAAATCACATCCAAACACATAAACCCACTACTCAATCAACCAAATCAAAGCATTCAAACACCAAATCCTATCATCGAATAAGAACATTGGGTGCTTACCATCGCCGAGCTTATTGGGGACAGTGAGAGAAGATTTGGCGCAGACTTCAAGAGGGGTGGAAGCCATTGCGACGGTGGTTAGGGTTCTTCTGAGCCCATGGCGGTTCAACCGGCGACTCCGGGTCCATCTCCGGCGGCGGCTCAGGCTCACTATCAGGGTCCGTACCGAAACCCCCTTCGTAATCCCTAACATAGCGTTCGATCACATTAAACAGCTCCGAATTGAAGCTGGCTTTCTTGGATCCTGATTTCTCCTCTCTCTCGAATCACGTCCATGGCGCCGCGAAGTAGGAAGTGGTGAGTGATTTCTCCTCTCTCTCGAATCACGGTCATGGCGCCGCGAAGTAGGCAGTGGTGGCGGTGGAGTGGGTAGGGTTTTGTTGGTGATGGTGTGGAGGTCGGTGGCACTGTAGCCACCGACATAAGTCTTTAATAAGAATATTAATAACTTAAAATGTCATTTATTTCATGATAAGAAATAAAAATCTCATGATTATTAATTTTAATAAATTTTAAGATCAATACTTTCCGTTAGTAATTTAACTAATCGAATAAATTATTCTTAAAAGTAATTGTAAAAATGTGACATTATGAGAGTGATAGATAAATCTTAAAAAATTTAAATTCAGATTCCCACAATTCCTCATTATTAACATGTTATGAAACAAGACATCTTACCTTTATATTGAGAATATTGTATCGAACAAATGTAATTCATCGTGATAAGCAGCTCTATTTATTTCCGTTCCATAGGTTTTATTTTTTACCTGTTGATTCAAATGATGGGTTCGTGGGATTAGCTTTGCTACTCGGATTTTTTATTGAAAAAGTGGCTAACATAGAAATAGGGGATGGTCCAGCATTTTTTACATTTCTTTTGTTTTTTTTCATCTGATTTAGTCATTTTTATGTTCCAAATAGATTATAAATATTTTTTTATATTTTTTTATTTCTTAGATTAATGCTTTAGATTTAATTATTTTATTTTATTCTGATTGTATCTACATACCCTTTTTCTATTTGGGTTGCTAACTCAACGGTAGAGTACTCGTCTTTTAAGTGCGGCTAGGATCTTTTACACATTTAGATGAAGCGAGGGATTCGTCCATACCATCGGTAAAGTTTGGAAGACCACGACTGATCCTGAAAAGGAATGAATGGAAAAAATAGCATGTCCTATCAATTAAGAGTTCTGAGAATATTTTATTCTTTCCGGCTCGATACAAAGCCTTTGTTTAAAATTTAAATGATTCGAAGGGAGCAAATCGAAGTCAATTTCAAGTTGGGTCGAATTAATAAATGGATAGGGCCCCATGGCTTCAATTAATTTCATTTTGATTATAGGGAAAGAAAAAGCAACGAGCTTCCGTTCTTAATTTGAATGATTACCCGATCTAATTAGACGTTAAAAAAAGATTAGTGCCCAATACGGGAAGGCTTTCTCCCAGGAATGTATTCTTGATTTTTTAATGAATCCTAAATATTACCACTCTCCATTCCATAATGGAGAAGTATGTGTATAAGAAACAGTATATTGATAAAAAAATTTCCAAAATCAAAAGAGCGAATGAGTTTAAAAAAAGTATACTTAAATTGAAATGGAAAAAGAGAGGATAGAGAATCTGTTGATAAGTTTATCTGTATCCGAGGTATCTTGTGGTTCCGGAGGATCCAGCTATAGGAGAACCAGGAACGGAGAGCTTCCCCCCTTTTCCGCCGACTCTTTGGCCTTAAGAACGCTGGTTTTAAGAATGAGTGATTGCCCTTCTCCGACCCTTACTGCCCAACCTGAGATACCATATTAATCTACAAAAATCCAAGCCATATGACACATTTTAAAGGCTACCTTTTTGCCACGTGGCAGCTTCTAGCGACTCCATTAAATTTTAGGCGCAGATCTTTATACGGATCTAGTTGAACCCGTTTTCAAATATGGATCCTTTAAAAGAGTAAATTGCAATTTTCGTACCTATGTTTTGGGGGTGTTAACAGGATCAGCCCCTACTTAACAATTTACATACCTGAGTTTACGAATGCTAACACTTTACGTACCTCCGTCCAATTTCCATTAAAAAATCGTTAAATCTCCCCCACGTGCTCCTCACGTGAGGGGCAAAACTGTCAATTCACCAAATTTATTAATCTTTTAAGAGTGAATTGCAATTTTCATACCTGTGTTTTAGGGGTGTTAACAGAATTAGCCCCAACTTAAGAGTTTGCATACCTGAGTTTACGAATGCTAACACTTTACGTACCTCCGTCCAATTTTCGTTAAACAACCGTTAAATCTTCCCCATGTGCTCCTCCCCTGAGGGGCAAAACTGTCAATTCACTATGAGTAGCCTCTACAACAACCTCTCTCTCCAAATCCTACTTTCCATCCCCTCCCTCCAAAACCTCTCGCTCCAAACCCAATCCGTTCTTAACGTTTGTTTTATCGTTAAATCGATCAGCTTATTCGTTCTCACTGATTGGATCGCCAATCAAATAGAATTCCGCGCTATTTGATCTGGTCTCACGCAGAATCCGTTAGTACTCCGTACGAAAACGGTCCTAACACACCTCACCGTCAACAACCACCGCCTTTATGCCGCCTCCGGCGACCACATCCACGTATTCGACACGACGTTGTTCTCCCTCATCGACACTTTCACCGTCAACGATCCCTCATCAGGTTCCGTCAAGTCCCTCACGTTTCATAACGGAAAAGTGTTCACATCTCATCAGGACAGTAAGATCAGAATATGTAAACTAACGGAACACAAACGACATAAACACGTCGGAACCCTACCGACGGTGCAAGATTAATAAATTGAGTGAATTGACAGTTTTGTCACTCACGTGAGGAGCACGAAGGGAGATTTAACGGTTGTTTAACGAAAATTGGACGGAGATACGTAAAGTGTTAGCATTCGTAAACTCAGGTATGCAAACTGTTAAGCTGGGGCTGATCCTGTTACCACCCCTAAAATATAGGTATAAAAATTGCAATATACTCTTAAAAGATTAATAAATTGGGTGAATTGACAGTTTTGCCCCTCACGTGAGGAGCACGTGGGGGAGATTTAACGATTTTTTAACGGAAATTGGACGGAGGTACGTAACGTGTTAGCATTCGTAAACTCAGTTATGCAAATTGTTAAGTTGGGGCTGATCCTGTTAACACCCCCAAAACACAGGTATGAAAATTGCAATTTACTCCCTTTAAAATCACAAAAACCCCTTTAATCCCTAATTTCCCCTTTTCTCTCCTTCGACTCTCTCAATGCTACTTGTGTTGAAACTTTGCGGAACCCTAGATCTATCAACCGAAGTCTAAAGATGCCACCATCGAATGCATCCAGTACTCATGCAAGCATCATCTTCATACGTATTTCGTCGTTACGATTACACTAACGAAATTTCGTTGGAGGTTCATTAACTTGAAATAATGTATGAGCAACAGTTTGATTTCAAAATAGATTTTGATTGTTGCTTTTGATTTCGTAGTTCAGTATGTTGGAAGTTTACTTGATGGAACTTGGTTTGCGATATGCCATTTAAGTGCAAGCTCGGTCTCGGTAAGTGTCGTTATGAAAGTTTTGAATCCATATAATCTTCTTTCATAGTATTGTTGTATGTTTTAATAGAAGTACACATATTATTGTTGAAATTATATATCTTTTTCCCAGGTTATATATTACTGACAAATGCTTGATTTTAATTTTGGGTTTTTTTTGACTCAATGTTTTCTACATGTTCTTGAACCGTCTATTTCTAATTTAATTTTGAATTCCAAGTGATTCTTGTAAATGCTAATCTTTTTATTAGTCATTTTGAATCCAATCGGATTGCTTTTGTTAGTCTGTTTATTACCTAATTTGCTTCAATATGCTTTTGTTAATTCTTTTTGTTCCAATCACTGAGCATGTTTATGTGGCAATTTGTGCAGTTAGTTGCAACCAACATAATTAGTTAGTTATGATTAGGAAACTATATCTTCAGTTAAAAAAATGTTTGACATAAATCTAAGCTCTCCTTTATTTGAATGAATTTATTACATATGGGTTAATCAATAAATCATGTTCAAATTTATCTACTCTTTTCTCATATTATGTTTACTATGTTAGAGTTCATGTATTACATGGGTGGAATAAATAAAACATAGCAAATCATTAGTTTTATAAATATTTTGTTTTTTAGATTTTATTATCCATTGGTGAAATAAAAATATAATGAATATTTAAAAATTATAACACATAATGTTTTAGAAATTATGACTCCATATTTAAAGATAAAATATGTCTGAAATCATATAATTTAATATGTATTAATAAATTATTATAATAAGAACATTTATATTTTAGATGTTTAATAATTTAGTTTAGTTATTTGTAATAACTATCATTTATTATGTGAGAGACAAGAAACATAGATATAGATATATTTGTTTTAACATATGTTAGTTAAAAAGGAATGTTAAATTGATTGTTTTGATAATTTTAGTATTTATTATAAAAGAGAGACGGAAAATTGATTTTTTATATGATACAATGATGACACGTGTCTTAAAAAACCTTCTTTTATTATATGTTATTGATTATAGATGCTTCCGCATTTTGGTATTAATGTTTTTGTAAGGTGTCATTTGTTAACCATGGGCTAGCTTACTAAAGTACTCTTTAAGCAAGTTTTCATTAACGCTTATATTGAAGTTGGATTCAAAGAATGTTGTTTATGTTATTTACTTACATATTGATGCAAATTTAGGTCTTTTGGATTGCAGTTTATAAGTGTTTCGACCGCTTTTGTAATTCTTTGTGGACAACAGATTACAAGATATTTTTAGATGATAATTTGTTAGATGCTTTTAGTATTCGACTTGTAGGACTCGACATCATTTAGAATGTTGTTATTCCAATACGTTGCTGAAGGTATATTAGCTATTGATGATATGTTAATTGATGTAAAAACATTGATTACCTGCTCATCGCCGTCAAGATCAAACGAACAACTGGAGTGATGAAAAATTAGGATTGTAAAAATCTATGGTATTACGTACACTTATTTTTTAGTTTTAGCAGGTTATATTTTTTTTTTTATCTCTACATGTTGTAATGTATCTATTTACCCATTCTTTTGTATAAATCTATGGTATAACGTACACTTATTTTTGGTGTCTTATTAATATATAAGACGTAAAATGAAGATGTCATTTTGTTTAAAACAATTATTGTATAAGATAATGGAGTGAATCATAAATGAACGTTCTTCATTTTTTCCCATTTGTGAATCGTATGTTTTTTATTGTTAAATTCATGTATTACACAGGTTTATAACTAAGTGATTAAGATGTTTTGAAACAAGAATTTAGTAGTTTTTTAAGACATGATTTTTTTACTTTTCCTTTTAATTACGTTTTAATGTCTAAATATAGTCATTAATTTAATGAAAAAAAAGTCAATAATTTCATGATTATTATTTCGTTTTATCCAATCATAAATTTCTAGTAATAAATTTTAAATAAATCAATTTATCACAATAATTTATATAATACTAACTACTAACTTTGATATGGTTAATGGGTAGTATTATTTGTTTAGTGGGTTGTATCCACCTTTGTTTTTTCTTAAACTCTAACTTTTCTTTATTTTAACTTTTTACTTTTATATTTTTTACAATTTAACCCTAATACTTATTTATTTTCATCTTTGATCCCCATACTTTTCATATTATACAATTTTCTTTGTTTTGCGTTTCTGTCTAAATTTTGCAAGTAAAACACCGCTACACGTGTGTGTGATTCAGCATTTTTATCCTTATTTTTTCCAGTTTAACGACATTGTCGCAACACACTGGTTCTAGATTGACTTACTTATTGTTTTATATGTTTTGCGTTTCGCTTACGTGTTTTAATGTTTTTACACTTACTTTTCGTTTGATTTTATTCTTTTTGTTTTTTATTTCCTTTTTAATACGAATTTTTTCGGTGTTGGTGGTCATTTGCTGTTGTGTGCCATTGGTGGCACTTGACACGGTTTTACGCCCCCCGCTACAACGTACGGAGCTTAATACTAGTTAACTTTCTATTTATCAAATCAATTCTTTGTTAATGTATATCCAAGATGAGATAATATAATCCTTTTTATTTTCACATATGTTTTTATACTCCTTAGTTATAGAGGATTTATATGAGAACTAAAATATAGAAAATTTGAATTTTGAAATTTGAAATTTCATAGTGTAACTAAATCAAATATTATGAATGAAAGTGTACCAAATTGTGCTAGTTAACCGGCCTTAATCTATGGGATTGTTTTGTCAAGCTTTTACATAAATAAACTTTTAAACTACATCTACTCTTCTATTCTTCTCTTCACATCTCCTCCACCATCAAATTTTCTATTACAAGAAGTACATTTTGTTATTTAGTTTGATGATAAAGTCTAGATATTGTTGATCATTTAATCTGTTTTAATATTTTATTATACTCACTATAATGATCCTAGACTAACATTTTTATGTAAGTGAAGGACATGTTTTAACTATACATAACGTGTAAAGTATATTTTCTCATCATATTTTTTATATATACGTCTTTACATATAACAACATACCTATCTTTAGTGGCGGATCCATAATTTTTTTATGAGGACGGAAATTTTAAGGGTCATTTGGTTATCGCAATATAATATATAATTTTCAGTCCGGTTCGAGTTAGATCGGGTCGGGTCGGTTCATTAACGTAAAAAATCGTTAAAATAGTTCCCAAACTTGTGAAATTGCATATATGTATATATAACAAGAATCGTATTGAAGCATATCAATCTTTAAACTAATTTAAATTCAACTTGTATTATAATCAAATATATTTATCTTGATATAAATTTTTTTTCTTCCTACTAATTACATGATTATTTGAGAATGAAATTTCAAAAATCCATTCAATAACAGACCCGATTAGTGAGATAATATGGTTCGCCGGCCTATCGGAAGATCACTGGACCCCATTGTAGTTCCGCTCTAAACAATGTATTTGAGATAATTTTGCTCTTTCTTTAGTTTCAAGAATTTAACGGGGGGTGATTGTAAAATTTTATGGGGGGCGGTAGAGATTTTAACGTATATATAACACCGAATTTGTTTTTGGGTGGGCGGCTACCCCCCCCCCCCGACTTTTGATACGTCCACCTATCTCATTATCTTAAGTAAAGGTCATAGTCGGTATCAGATGTCAATTTGTTAAATGATCTTGACATCACGTAGAGATTATACAATCAAGGTTCACACCATTAGTTTACGGAAGTAACCAATGTATAACAATTTAGGAGAAGTTTACTTTATTAAGTTAACTAGTTTAGTCCCCAGAAACGGAGGCTTAGAACTCTGTCATCATAGCCACAAGCTAACACTTTCAGTTATGGCTGCTAACCGTAAACGGTAGCCACGCCAAAGCAACCCGAAACCATTTTTAAATATCATCATAGCCCGACACTATACTAAATTCAAAATGTACACCAACATACAACATGTACATGTCTCAGATGAAGACAGTTTCATCGTCACCGACTTGAAACAAAGCACCGATTCATTTTTCCGAATGCAGCATGTGATGAATGGGGCTCAGAACCGGATTTCAGTTATGGCTGCTAACCGTAAACGGTAGCCACGCCAAAGCAACCCGAAACCATTTTTTGAATATCATCATAGCCCAACGCAAGCGTTTTCAAGGGGCATAAAACAAACCTGGTGTAATATTTGCTCACAGAAAGCACAAGATTAAACAATACTGCATCCCCAAGCAAAGTATAAATGACACCAAACCTCACAAACTAGCGAACCTCATAAACATAAACAATTGTTTCAAGACCGATCATGATCAACATACAGCACCATGCAAGAGCCTTAATAAGTAAGGTGACAACCTGCAATAATAGATAAATTGGAAACATAGTAAGGTCAGTATATCTTACTTCTCTATGTAGTTCTCTAAATTCTCAAATATACAATCAAATTTACATTGTGTTTGGAAAAAATATCCGCTCTTTTTTTTTCTAATATGTTCATCAAGGATGTAGGTTAGAACAAAAGGGTATGTTGAAGAAAATGTATACAAAAAGAAACAAACCTCGTATGGAGCAAGACCAGTCTCGCCATCAACATTATAAACTGAAATGCCCATTACCAATCTAAACAAAGGCTCAGCAGCACAGTAAAAAGCCAATAACCCCAACCAATAATTATAGATATTTGACCTTAGTTTGAACCTTTGCACTTTCAAATTCTTCTTTATGACCCATATCCTGTATACGCAAGCTCCCAGAATGACCAAATGGGAAATACCAGTGACCAAAGAATCTGTTGCACAGGGTGTGTAAGCCCCAGTGGCAATGGCGACACACAAACACCAACCAAAGCTGGCAAAAACCTGCATTACCTCAACCACAAGATTGGTATATACAATTGGTACCAAAAACTTCAAAACCCTCAAATATTTTGACCTAAGAACTTGCATCGATCAAAACAACAACTAAATACAATCAAACATGTTTATGAACATCAATGAAATTGACTCACCTTGGGGTGTTCATACGTGAAGACCCCCACTGTCAACACCATCGCCGACATGACAAAGCGGTGACTTCTCCCCCACCGTCAACACCAATACCGTGAAGACCCCCACTGTCAACACCATCGCCGTCAACACCAACACCGTTTAGAGAACAATGATGGTCGCACCACCACCATCGACGCAATCAGTGGCTACAAGAGTGCCACCTGCTCCACCTCAACCACAAAGGGGAGGCAGAGCAGCAACAAGCTCCACCGGCAGATCCAAGCGACCAAACCGTAACCACTATCGTCGTCTTTGCCCCACAAACAACAACAGCAAGGTCGGTTCTTGAAAATTCAACAGATTTCTCAAGATTTGATGAGGGTTGGCCGGCGGGGGAAGGGTGGGGGCGGGCAGCGGATCTGGCGGTCGGAGTGAGGGCGGATCTGGGCGAAGATCGCCGGACAGAGGAGCGGAGGAGGGTGGCGAGGCGGTCGGAGTGAGGGCGGATCTGGGCGGAGATCGCCAGACAGAGGAGCGGAGGAGGGTGGTGAGAAGCCAAAATACCTGATATAACTTTGGGACTGTTCATACTCTTCATTCCCATTGCTTTTTAAATATACAGGGAAATAAACGTTGATAAAGAGATTTGTTGACATTACAGTTTTTACCTACCTTATTTGTGAACATCTAGCGTCTAAAATATATCATCACAAATAATCTCATATTTTTGTTAAAGTTTTATTGCAGAGAGCTATAATGCAAGAAAACATTATTAAATGGTGGTTTTCCAAGTTTGAAAAGCTATTCATTGAATTGAAGGAGGTTCGTTTTATTTTCTTCTTATTGTTTTTTGTGTTTATATTATTCATGATAAAAGCACTTTAATCTGAAATTATATTCACTTGTTTATACTTATTACACATATGGTTTAATGATTATTTTCAGTCTACATTTTAATTGTTCAAAATGTAATCAAACTTTACAAATACAATTTTTTAATGCTCTGTCTCAGTGTTTTCACGGCCGGATCGGACCGGCCGGTTCGACCGGTCGAACCGGGGATCGGCTTGGTGGCTGGTCCGGTCGTGTATGAATTGTTTTTTGGGGGTCGAACCGGCCGGTTGTACCCGAGTCGGTGGTCGGACCGGGGAACCGGACCGGTTCGGACCGGTTTTGATTTTTTTTTACTTTTTTGAGTAAAAACGGGGTGTTGAACTATAAATTAGTGTACTAAATCAAAAAGTAAAACCGAATTCAAAAAACGGGCTCGGGTTTTTGAAGCTGCATTCGTGTCCGCGACACGTGCGGGCACACACGAGTTCGCTGGAAATCCAACATTTTTCCCCATTTTTGCACCCCCCTGCGCGCTGGTAGTACTTGTGGCAAAATATGTCATAAAGATACACTAGAGTGATAAAAAAATTACTTATAAACCAAACATCACTTTGTCCCCACACCAATGTGGGACAAAGTGTTCAACATAATCTTAAACATACATTCACACACACCCAAATATACTTAAATTTTATATATAACTATAAAATACATATATAAATCATATATAAATTACTTATATTTAGATACATATATAAATATAATTAAAATATAGTTAAATCCGGTTCAACCGGTCCGACCGGTCCGACCACCAAACCAGTAAGGCGTCCGGTTCGACGTCTGATCCGGTTCTGAAAACATTGCTCTGTCTTTTATTATAATAGATAGATATATTTTCAATCACACCTCAAAATATTCGCTATTTACTAATGTAGAAGACTACATAAGGCTCGGCAAAACAATGAAAACTAAATGAAGATGTTGATAATCAAGACGTGAAAGGAAGATCTCAAGCGAAATTGTGTAGTCACGCGAGTCAGAGAAGTCGCGCGAAAGGAAGCTCCGCGCGAAAAGCTTGTCTCGCGCGAGAACATCTGTTTTAGTATAAATATGTATTTTCACATTTTGTAAAAAAGTTTCTAAGTTTTCAGTTCAGATTGTTCAAATTTGCTTTGTAATTGTTCTGTGCAATTTGCACAAGATTGTAATCAATTTGATTATCAATTGAAACAATTTTGATCCATTATTTCTCTTCTTCCAATATGAATTACATTCCGCATTCTTGAGATTGAGATCTTGGTTATTGTTCTTGGGAATTAACAGAGTTTTACAATTGGTATCAGAGCATTTGGCTCTAAAACCAAGATTTGAAAACGTTTTTGGCTGATTTGACACATTCTTCATCTTACCTATTCACTTGGTTGATTGAGAATTCGATATGGAGAAGTTATGCTACTGAAATTTCGAGAAAAGTGAACATTTGGACTGAATTTGATTGAATTTGGACTTAAAATTGAAAGAAAACAGATTAATTTGAACTAAAATGAATCAAATTGGAACTAATCGGTTAATTTGAGGTGAAAAATTGGTAAAATTCGCAAATTGGAAAACCAATTGTGTGAAAAATTTAAGGACTTTTCGCGTGCGAAAACTGCATTTTCGCACAGGCAGTTATTCCGTTTTTTCACGCGATTTCGCTTGGAGGATAAGTTGGAATCTCGCACGATTTGGAGTCTCACGCTAAATCTGTTGTCGCGCGACATTAGTTGTCGCACGAATTCTATTCTCGCACGAAAATTCTGATTTTTGATCTTCTGATCAACATGTCTTCATCAACACCTAATTTGAAGCATCTTACTGTATCTCTTCATCTTGATACTGAAATCGGCACTGGGAATAAGCCACCTAGACTTCTCAGTGAAGATTATTATGCTGATTGGGCTTATAGGTTCGAGAATCATTTATCTATACTGAACCTAAGATGTGGAGGTCGATCAAGTATGGTCCTTATATCCCCTTGTACAAGAATGATAAAGGGGAGATGGTCAAGAAACCTAAACACTTGTGGGATGAAGATGATATGAAGAGATTTGAGCTTGATGACAAGGCATATGCTGCTATCACTATGGCCTTGACTACTGAAATTTCTCATAAGTTTAAAGAGTTCAGAGGAGCGAAGGTGTTATGGGATGCATTGGAAACTCAGATCATGGGTAACAAAGACATGAGGGAAAGCAAGAAGGATATGCTGAATCAAGAGTTTAACATGTTTAATCATGTTGTGGGTGAGTTGTTGGATGTCCAGATAACCAGGTTTGTGAAACTGGTTACAAAAATGAAGAGTGCTGGAATAACACTGGAACCAATCATGGTTAATAAGAAGCTGCTGAATTCACTTCCTTACAGTTGGAATCACAACTATACACTGATCAAAAGAACTAAAGACTTGTATACTCTTTCTCTGACTGATTTAATATCCACTATCAAGTCTTATGAAATGGATGATAAGCAGATAGCTGCTAATCATTTGAGTTCTTTGGGTGCTGAAGCAACTGCTCTTTATGCTAAAATGGCTAGTAATCCTAATTACTATGTCAGTTATACTCAGATGTGTCAGCAACAGCAAACAGGAAGTTCAGGATCTTCAGATATTCAACCAGTAATGAACTCTCAAGTTCAGAATCCAGCTGCTCAACATTATTCCCCCATCATTCATCAACAAATCCCTCAAACTCCAGCTCCATAGAGTGTTCAACATGCTTATGTTGCTACCATAAATCCTTCAAAACAGACTATTCAAATTGCTGAGGAACATCTTGCCTTATTCACCACTTTTATGTCAAGCTATGAAGCTTTCATGGCTGGTAGACTCACTGCTCCAAATGTCTTGATTGATGATCTTCAACAAGTAAATCCTGATGATGTGGAAGAAAATGACATCAAGTATCAAATGGCAATGGTGGTGTACAGGGCTAAGAATTTTGCTAGACGAACTGGAAGAAAGATGTTTGGAGTAAACAACTCTAGCAAAATTGGTTTTGACAAGTCCAACTTGAGATGTTACAACTGTGATAAACCAGGTCATTTTGCTAGAGAATGTACTGAACCTAAGTCTGGTGGTTAAGCTGAAGGACCCAAAAGAATGGTCACTGTGGAGATTGAAACAAAGAAAGATAAAGCAAGTACTTCTGGAGGTAACAAAGCATTGGTTTCACAAACTAATGCTGAATATGATTGGTCAGACCAGATGGAAGCTCTTGATCTGAAGTTGTCTACAGCTTTGATTGCTAAGATTGTTACTGAACCGGAGGTGGAAGAAAATTTGTTTGCTGAGTTTGTATCTGTTGATCTGTTGGATGGTTTGTTTGGTGAGAAGACAGCATAGAAGAAAGATGTTAAAGGTGAGGAAAATGCTGAGAAGGAAGGGAAAGATGAGAAGGTTGTTGAGAAGAAGAAAGAAGTTGAAGAGTACACTGTTGAGCCTCCAGTCAAATACAAGTTTGAAGATTCAAAGACTGTTGACGTTGCTCCAGTGGAAGAACATGTTGATGCTTTGAAAGCATTCATGGTAAACAAGGTTGAAGAGTCTGATGGAGAAAGCTCAGAATCGAAGGTATATGATGATTTATGCACAAATATATGTATTGAGAAAGTTCAAAGGTACAGAGTTCATAATGAGAACTTGATAATGGAAGTTGAAAAACTTCAATATCAAGCTCGAAAACACAAGTCAAATGAAAATATTTTTAAAGAAAAACTTGATGGTTTAAATAAAACGGTGTACAACTTACAATTAAATCTTCATGATAAAGAATGTACAAATAATGATTTGACTAACAGAAATAATGAACTCGCCTTAGAAATCAATCGACTCAACAGTGAACTAGCCTTGACTAAATTGACTGTTGAAAAGTTTGAACTTTCCTCAAACATGGTTGAAGGTATTATCAAATCTCAAATGACACAGAAGATAAAAGGAGGAAAATGTGGTGTTGGATTTTCAAACATCGCTCCTCCAATTAATCATGATTATTCATGTTTGCCTTCGTCTGATGTCATTTCTGATTGTGATATGAGTTATGGGATAGGTTTTTCACCTTCCTCAGACTTAAAACCTTCAGTCAAAATAAATTTGACTGTTGATCCTATCACAATAACAAAAACTAAACAATCAACTGAAAATTTTTATGCAGATAATGTGAAGGTGGATGGTTTGGTTGAAGAGTGGGAGAGTGATTGTGATAGTGAAAATGAAAGAAAGAGTTTGAAAATAAGAATGTAAACAATTTCAAATCTGATTGTAATCAAACTTTATTGATGAATGAAAAGTATGTTGCTTCAAATGAAACAAAATCAAATATAAACTGTAACTTGAATGAAAGTCAAAGGGCAAATCATAAAGTGAATCTTGAAAAAGATTTTAAAAATAGATTTGTTTCTAAAGGTTTAATTGAAGATGAAGATTATATTTTTAAAGAAACGAATTTTCGATTCTTTAAAAATAAACTTCATCAAAATGCTAACCCTGTGAAACAAGATATGTGTAGCCCAGATGTGCAAAAGACTGCACCTCCCTCATCAATTCTGAAAATTCAAAAGCCTGGTCCTTCTCCAACATCTATTCGAATAACAAAGCCTGGTCCTTCTCCAGCATATTCTAAGACTGGTCCAATTCCAGCATCATCCATTCCAAAAGTCACAGCAGTTAAATCAAATGAACAAGCAAAGATGAACAAATCACCCATTTCCTCGAATCTGTCTAAGATGAACAGGCAATTATCAAATGAAGCAAAGATTCGAGAGACTGTGCAGAAAGTTAAACCAAACAGTCAATCTGACTTTGGTTTCTATGACAATTTTCATAATTGTCATCCACAGTTTGTTTTCCACACATAACAAAGGAAATGTTATCAGTGTGGAAACATAAATCATCTTGCAAATAATTGTCCTTTTCGACAAAAATCTCTAAGCAAACAACGATTTCATAATTCTATTGCTCACAATAGAAAATTGTTTTTTACTCGTGGAAAATTTTCAAAACCAATGAAATCAACGGTTAAATATGATAATGATGTCGAAAAGAACAAGAATTTGAAAAATGATTTAAAAGATAACATCAAATTGAGAAGTGTTAAAGAAACGACTGATGTGCAAAACAAATATAACAATCTCAAATTATTTTGTATAACTGCAACACAGAATGTGCTCAAGTCTTGTTTGACTTGGGTACCAAAGACTAAGTAATTCTTTTACTTATGCAGGGACAACCGCAAAAGCATATTGAAAGCTTATGGCATGTAGACAGCGGTTGTTCAAGACATATGACTGGAGATTTATCTTTACTTCAAGATGTTCAGTCATATAATGGTGGAAGAGTGATTTTTGTAGGTGACAAAGGAGGACGTATTACTAAACGTGGTACAGTTACAAACGGTTTCTTAAGTTTTGAAAATGTGAATTTTGTTGAGGAATTAAAACATAATCTGCTAAGTGTGTCTCAAATTTGTGACAAACAGTATTCTACACACTTTACTAATAAAGAATGTTTAATCATAAAACCTAGTTTTGTAATTCCAGATGAATGGGTTTTGATGAGGACTCCGAGAGACAATGATACATATCTTCTTGATATGCATTGTTCTAATTCTTTGGTAACCGCTTCTTGCTTATTATCCAAAGCCTCGGAAAATGATTCCATGTTATGGCATCGTCGATTGGGACATGTAAATATTAAAAACATGAATAAACTGGTACGTGGAAATCATGTCGTTGGTTTACCCGAAAAAGAATTTCAATTAAATGAACATTGTCTGTCATGTTCAAAGGGTAAACAACATAAACTTCCTCACAAACCAATTGCACACAACTCAATCGAATCAATCTTACAACTCTTACACATGGATCTATTCGGTCCAGTAAGTGTTTTAAGTTTGGGACGAAGATCTTATTGTTTGGTTGTTACTGATGACTTTTCAAGATTTACTTGGGTGTTTTTCTTAGAATCTAAGGATGAGACTTCACATCTTTTGATCAAATTCATTAATCTGGTGGAGAATCAGACAGATAAAAAGGTTAAATGTATCCGAAGTGACAATGGAACAGAATTTTGCAATCAAACTTTGAATGAGTTTTGTGAAACCAAGGGCATTGCTAGACAATTCAGTACTGCAGGCACTCCACAACAAAATGGAGTTGCAGAACGAAGGAATAGAATACTCATTGAAGCTGCTAGAACTATGATATCTGCTGCCAAATTACCACTGTTCTTTTGGGCTGAAGCAGTAAACACTGCATGTTATGTTCAGAATCGTGTTCTAATAAATAAAAGATTAAATATGACTCCTTATGAAATATTTTAAAAACACAAACCCAAAGTCAAATATTTTAAAGCCTTTGGTTGTTGTTGTACTTTGTTATATACAACTGAATCAACCTCAAAGTTTTCTGAAAAGGCTGATGAATGTTACTTTGTGGGATATGCAGCTAATAAAGTTGCATATCGTGTTTATAATAAAAGAACAAGACAAATAATTGAGTCATTTAATATTGATTGGCACGAGCTTAACATAACTGATGCAGGTTCAGCTCCTTCATGGGTTTATGACTATGAATCTTTGTTCATAAACTTTAAAATTTCTAAACCTTCGTCTGCAGATATTAATTCTCAAGCATTCTCTTTGGAAAATAAAATCATTGAGGAAATTCCATCTATTATTTCTGATGATTATGCAATTCCATCATCATCCAAGAGTATTCCTACTGCTTCTGTACATGTGTCTGAAAGTTCTGATTTATCCGACAATCGTTCAGAAAAAATCCCCAATCAGGAGCCGGAAGAATCAATGAATTCACCATTGTCTTCATCTTCTTCAGAAACTATTGATACTCCAATAGAAGTCATTCAAGTTTCATTTGAAGAATCTCCAAATGTGTCTACTGCCTCTGAAAATCACCATTCAGATGACACGTTTGAAGAAAATATTGTGTATCAGTCTAGAAACTCTGACGAAGTGATTGCAAATGTTGAACACATCACTAACTTGGAAGATGAGATTGTTGCAGATGATATTCCTCAACTGAGAATCCATAAAACTCATCCAACTGAAGCAATCATTGGTCCATTGCATGAAGGTGTAATTACCAGAAGTCGTTCAGGGGCAATTGACACATGTTTGTATGCTTGCTTTCTATCACAAATAGTGCCCAAGAATGTTGAAATGACACTCAAGGAAAATAGTTGGATAGAGGCAATGCAAGATGAGTTGATGCAATTTAAGAAGCAGAATGTTTGGCATCTTGTAGAACTTCCAAAGGATAAGCTTCCGATTGGAACAAAGTGGATATTCAGGAACAAAACAGATGAAAAAGGTGTTATAGTTCGAAGCAAAGCACGTCTTGTAGTGCAGGGATTCTATCAAATTGACGGATTGGATTATGAAGAAGTGTATGCTCTAGTTGCAAGACTTGAAGCAATACGCATATACGCATTTTCTTGGCCTTTGCTTCATACATGAATATCAAGGTGTATCAGATGGATGTCAAAACTGCTTTCTTATATGGGGAAATGAAAGAAGAAACCTATGTTTGTCAACCTCCTGGCTTTGAAGATCCAGATCATCCTGATTATGTTTACAAGTTGGATAAGGCATTGTATGGTTTACATCAAGCACCTCGTGCTTGGTATGCCACTCTGACTGAACATTTGCTTGCAAATGGTTTCACGAGGAGCAATCGATCAAACCTTATTCATTCATAAATCAGGTGATGACATCATTCTGGTCCAAATCTATGTCGATGATATCATTTTGGGTTTACAAATGATAGTATGTGCACGGAGTTTGAAGAAGTAATGAAGAAGAAATTCGAGATGAGCTCTCTTGGAGAAATTTCATTTTTCTTGGGTATTCAAGTTAATCAGACTGAAACTGGTATTCTCATTTATCAAGAAAAATATGTTCAGACTATTCTTGAGAAATACAAGTTTCAGGATTCCAAAATAGCTCCAACTCCTATGTCTTCTCGTCCTACTCTCACTCCAGATCCATTAGGAGAATCAGTTGATCAACATATGTACAGATCAATAATTGGTTCCCTCATGTATCTCACTGCAAACAGGCCGGATATCATGTTCCCTGTTTGTCAGTGTGCCCGCTATCAAAGTGATCCAAAAGAATCACACATGAAAGCTGTCAAGCGAATTTTCAAGTATCTCAAGGGTCAACCTAAACTTGGTCTTTGGTATCCTCGAACTTCCGATTTTAATTTATTTGCTTATACTGACAGTGATTATGGTGGTTTAATTTAGACAGGAAATCGACTACAGGAGGATGTCAATTTTTAGGGAACCGACTCATTTCCTGGTAGTGTAAAAAGCAGAACACTGTTTCCACATCCACTGCCGAAGCTGAATATATGGCTGCATCGAGCTGTTGTTCCCAGCTTGTCTGGATTCAACAACAACTTTTCAATTATGGTCTCAACATATATGACACACCAATTTGGTGTGACAACACGGCAGTACTGAACATTGTTAAAAATCCCATTCAACATTCCAAAATTAAACACATTAACATCCGAATCCACTTTATCCGTGATTGTTTTGATCGTAAACTTATTCATTTAAAACAAGTGCCG
Organism: Flaveria linearis; assembly: GCA_024085815.1. Classification (NCBI taxonomy): domain Eukaryota; kingdom Viridiplantae; phylum Streptophyta; class Magnoliopsida; order Asterales; family Asteraceae; genus Flaveria; species Flaveria linearis. The sequence goes on along the minus strand of CM044007.1, from coordinate 62,809,107 downwards.
TCAACTGAAAACATTACTGATTTATTACCAAGGCATTTGATCATTCTCGATTTGATTTCATTATGCAATCATTGGGAATGATTAACTTTGGATAAATTGATTTCTTGAATCTTCACAAAAAGATTTTCATGTTTTTTATAAGGAATAAAATTATAACTGTTTTCTTTTACATTAAAAGAACAATCACAATTTTAGGGGGAGAAATTAGAAAAACAAATTCTGAAAAATATTTTGGTTTTAGGGGGAGTCAAGATTAAAGAATTGTTAAAAAGAAATTTTCATGATTAAATGAGAAATGATATTACAAAGTTCAAAACGAGTCTAAGTACTTTCAAAGGCTTTCATATAAAAAGACTTGGATTATGATTGATGTGTCAATAGGCTTTGCTTTCAGAAATGAAAAGATCATAATTGAGTGATTATACTTGAATTAAAGAGATATGATTTAGTGGGAAACATATCAGGATTTTGTGACAATACCAAAAATATTCTAACACAGACTGAGAGTTATATTCTGGTCATACTCAACCCTGTTATTGTTTGATTCAGTGATCATCATATATAAATATGTATATATATAAAGAAAATACAAAAAGACATGCAAAAAGAAATAAAAAACATAAAAAGAAATAAATGAGCAAAAAGATGCCAAAAGGCCATATAGGATATAAGATGCCAAGGTGCATAAATCAAAAGATGTGTCTAAAGACATACATACTATATGGTATATATTATCTACTTTGAGAATATTTTCTGATCACGGAAGGCAAAATCAAAAGATGGGGCATGTAATTCCGGATGGCTTGTAAATCCTAAACATCTTGAGAGGGCAGACGTAAGCCCGGATGACTGTTAGTAAGTCCTTAAACTTGTTAATATTCCGTGTTAAGAAATATTTCTCAGGCTAGTTATGCTCAAATAGATATATTTTAGGAATAAATAAATGATATCACTGATCAACAATGCATGGTTTAAGTCAATTTGGGGTGACTTGAAATCTCGATAGTGTCTTGAAGGCTAATAAGTATTTTACAGAAGTTCTGATTGTGGGATCCATTGAATTATATTAAATCATACAAAACATGATAAGTATCACTTCTTATGTTTCTGAGTAAAACCGGAAGTATAAGTTTAAAAAGGACAAAATATATTGACAATCAACTTAACCAGTTTAATTTAAAACAAAGCTGGACAGAGTCATGACTTGACAAAGAACTATATGATCTCATTATGAAAATTCTTACAAGACAATTTTGGTCAATAAACAATTCATATCTTGATTCTTTAAGTGTGTTTATTATTTTGATATTTTGTTTTGTTATCAATTTGTTTTATTTTTGTTTTTGTTTTTGTTTTTGTTTTGTTTTGCTTTGGTTAAAGACAAATAAATCACAAATAAATTTTTGTAAATTGAAGATTCATTAAATTAATTGGTCACTTGGTAAATAAAACATTTTGTTGTGATACCTAATTGATAATAAAAGATTTTTGAAAAATAAGAAAACTTGAAAAGTTGAAAAATTGAAAATTTTCAAAGGGTAAAAATACACTCGCGCGAATGAGGGTTGTCGCGCGAAAAGCCTGTCGCGCGAATGGTGAAGTCACGTGACTCATTTGACATTTAAATACCACAATGGTTAAAGGCGAAAAGTCACTTTTCGCATATTGAACATCCGAAAACCCATTTCGCTCATATTCACTACTTCAAATTCTGAGATTATTTCGTTCATATCATCCATTCTATAACACGTATTCTGTTCACATTACAACCATATCGAGATTTAAAGGTAGATTTTGTTTGTTATGGTTACAAAAGAGATGAAATGTGAAAATGAACTTAATAACCTTAAACTAAAATCTAATAAAATGGACTTAAATGTTAAAATTGAAAGATGGAATGGACATAGTGGACATAGGCGACTGTTATGAAATGATTTGATTGATTCAAAATCATGATTTTGAAGGTTAATTTTGAAAATGGTACTGTGCGAATTGCGTGAAATGAACAGGCGCGAAAAGGTGTTTTCGTGTGAGTAATGTTCTCGCGTGAATAATGTTTTCGCATGATGTTTGAATTTCACTTGAACTTTGACTTTCGCATGAAAGTAACTCTCGCGTGAAACTTGTTTTCACTTGAAATTTTATTTTTGCATGAACTATGATTTTTGCACGAAAGGATCTTTTCGTACGAATGGAGTTTTCGCATGAACATAGTTATCGCGCGATAGAAACCTTTAATTGCTGAAATTTTTAAGTGTTAAATTTTTTTTTTGTGTTAATTTTTTTTATGATTATGTTATGTCAATGTTACTAATCTTGTTTGTTTGTGTAATTGCAGATGGCCCAAATGATTTTCAACAAGAATCATAATTGTGTAGCTTATCTGGATGAAGTACCAGAAGGGAAAGAACTGTTCTATTCTATGATTGAAGGGCTGAAGAACTCACGTATAGTCTATGCTATTTCTGCTGATCCAGCCATTTATTCTGAATTGATCGTTTCATTCTGGAGCACTGCTGTTCTAGAAAAGGGTCAAGCTGGAAAACCAATTATTACTGCAACAGTCAAAGACAAAAGAGTGATTGTCTCTCAAGCTATTCTAAACAGAATATTATTGTTTGATGACCAAGAGGATGCTCCAACAAGATTGGATGATGATGTTGTTTTAGACTGTCTTACACAAATGGGATATGAGTATAGATATCCAAGCCTTGAGAAGAAATGGTTACCACCTTACTAGAAATACTTATTCCATGTGGTAATTCGTTGTCTCGGCAACCTAAAGGCAGGAACGGATAGTCTGAGTGTGGTTTTTGGATCATTATTGGTATCTCTGGTGGATGATATCCCTTTCAGCATTTCAGGAGTGATCTTTCAGGAAATGCAGAAGAATGCTACTGCTATTCCTGGAAGAAAATTTATTATGTATCCTCGGTTCATTCAGTTGGTGATCAATGACGCTTATCCAGAGTTTGCAACACTTAGATCTTCTAAGTATGTTGTTCAAACAATCAAGAAAGAGATCTTTACTCACTTAACTGGAGCAAGAGGGAATAAATGCTCTGGTGAAAGTTTTGCCAAGATTGGTAGATTTTCTGAAGTTGATGACAGTGTTAGAGATTTGGGAGGAGATGTACCCATTGATGAGGCACAGACTGGTACTTCTACCTCTGCTGCTAGAAATGATGTAGATGAGAAGATTGAGAGAATGTCTGAGGATGAACCAATGAATGAAGAAAGAATGGAAGGTGTTGTTCACTCAGCTTTCAGTTCTGATACTGAGAGTGACCAGATAGGGAATGTTCCCTATGTTATTCAAACAGATCAGACTCCTACTACACCAACTTCTTCAAGGATAAGTGTTGACGATAGAGACACAGATTACATTCCTGAGGAATCCCCGAGTACTTCTATGAGGCGTAAAAGAATGGCAAAGAGGAAAGATTTTCCTACTAGGAAAAGAGGGAGAAGTGGTATTCCTAGAAAACCACGAACTCAAGTGATCATCACTAAAGCTGAACAACATACTACTTCCAATATTCAAAGATCACCTGAGAGAGTGGTGACTGAACAAGAACAACAAGCTGATGTGACTACCACTGTTACTGAGACAGAAACTGTTCATGTTTCTGAATCAGCAAATATTTTTGGGTCTAGTTTCTTAACTCCACCGCGACAAGAAAATTTGGAGTTCGATGTTGATACATTTCTGAACACTCCACCAGAGTTCAGAGGTAGAGAATAATCAACAAGTGCTCCTCAATCTATCATATTGGAAGAAAGGGTCAAGAATCTGGAAAAAGAAAGCTATGAGAATGTGAAGATTATCTCTGAGCTAAGAAAGGAGAATGAGGAGAAAACTAAACTTATTACTATGATTCATCTGGATTCTACAATAAGGATTCAAGGATAGCATCTCTGGAGCTCCAAATGAAGAATGTGATTGATTACTCTTCGGGTTTGGAGAGACAGCTACATAAGCTGAGAGAGTTTATCTCTCAAACTTATTTCCATTAACCGCAGGTTGTACGGTCTACAACTGTGGTTGGTGAGACGAGCAGGCGTTCACCAAGTCCATCTCCTGCAGATAATGTTCAAGAGATTGAAAAAGTCACTGAAGCTCAAGCTACTGAGACACAGTCAAGTGTTAGTTTCACTGAAGATGTTCCAATTACATCTGAAGTACCTATCACTGAAGCTGTTACATTTACAGCTTTTGTTGAGCCTGAGCATATGATGCCTCTTCCTGTTGTTAACGAAGAAGAAGATAAGGATTTGATTGACTATGGTGATTCTGATGATGATGAAGATAATGATGATGATGAAGATAATGATGATGATGAAGATAATGACGATAATGATGATAATGGTGGAGATGATGGTGGAAATGATGGTGGAAATGATGATAATAATGATGATGATAATGCTAATGATGATGATGATGATGGAGGTGATGTTGGAGGCTTATCGTCTAATCCAACTGGTGATACTAGCACTGAAAATGTCTCGGGACCAAGTGCTGGTGATCCAGAAGGATATGAACCACTGGATCCTGATACTGAAGATTTGTACGAGAAAGAGTTATACTCATTTCAGCAATCTACTTCAACTGGAGCTACAGAAGAAGAGTTTGGCTTATTTGATGATGTAGAAGAGCTAAATGAGTATACAGATATCTTTGGGAACAACTTACAAAACTTATTTAAAGACATTAATCTGGAAGAAGGAGAAATTCCAACTGAGTCTGTAAGTGAACGAACTCCATCTGCTACAATACCAAAGGATTCTGCTGGTCAAATTGCTTTGTATACTAAAGGAGGAATACAGTTCCAAGCTCCACCACCTCCTAAAGAAACTCATTTATTGTTTGTATCTAAGCCAAAAGACAACTATGGTGAGATATCGCAGGTGATTAGCTGGGCATTTGATGAAGAGAAAAAGATGTATGTGATACAAAGAAGGAATGGAGAGATTGATTACCTTAAGAGCACTCAAGATTTTCACTCATTACGAGCTGCTGATTTGTATGCAATGGGTAAAGCTCCATTTTTCAATAAGAGCAATCATGGAGAAATTGAATTGATGAGGTCAAAAATTAGAAGAGAGATGAAAAATAATTTCAAAGACTTCAGAACTGCAAAATCAAAGGTGATTGATGACTCTTCCAGAATAGATGAAAATACAAAAGCTCCAATGAAGATCAGAGTCTATCAACATCCTAAATACATAAAGAAAGTTCCAGTTCATGCTCCCGTTCCTCCAAATTCTTTGAAGCAATTTATTTCTTGGAGTTGTGAAAAGGATTCAGGTCAGGCTGTGATCAAATGTGTTGATAAATCTTACAGAATCATTGATCCAGCTGACTTAATGAAATTTGGCAAAGACGACTTGAATAAGCTGCTACACTGCCCTATCTCAGCTGATGAGTCTGTTTACTTCTTATCTTGCCAGTATGTTTGGATGATTGATTGAATCCTAAGGAATAAGTGGTATGCATATTCTGGCACATACAAGAAAGCTAATGTTGATTTTGACTAAGAGTGTTTCACCGAGCCTAGGGGGAGATTGTAGAAGACTACATAACGCTCGGCAAAACAACAAAAGTTAAATGAAGATGTTGATAATCAAGACGCGAAAGGAAGATCTCAAGCGAAATTGTGTAGTCACGCGAGTCAGAGAAGTCGCGCGAAAGGAAGCGCGAAAAGCTTGTCTCGCGCGAGAACATCTGTTTTAGTATAAATATGTATTTTTCACATTTTGTAAAAAAGTTTCTAAGTTTTCAGTTCAGATTGTTCAAATTTGCTTTGTAATTGTTCTGTGCAATTCGCACAAGATTGTAATCAATTTGATTATCAATTGAAACCATTTTGATCCATTATTTCTCTTCTTCCAATCTCAATTACATTCCGCATTCTTGAGATTGAGATCTTGGTTATTGTTCTTGGGAATTAACAGAGTTTTACAACTAATGTTTTCAGAATCGGATCGGACGTCGAACCGGACTCCTTACTGATTTGATGGTCAGACTAGATTTAAGAATCGGATGACATCATAATTATACATATAGTATATTATATATATAGTTATACATATAATTCAATATAAGTTATTTATGTGTGTAGTTTATAGTTATTTATATATCTTAACAATAATCATATGTCCAACACACTAATTTATTGTTCATCATCCTGTTTTTACTCATTAAATAAAAAAAAAGAAACACAAAATCCGGTTCGACTCCCGATCCGGTTCCCGGTCCGACCACTAATTCTGGACGAACCAGCCGGTCAAACCCCTCCAAAACAAGTTGATGAGAACACGTTCGGCCCCCCCTCCGATTCCCGGTCGGACCGGTTGGACCGGCCGGCCGTCCGATCCGGTCTCGAAAACAATGCTAGTTACTACATAATTTCTTTTGTTTTTGGAGATCGTAATAATTAATAAGTTAAAGTTTGTGATCTGGTTTGTAATAACCATATGATTAAAACACAAGATATGATTAATGTTGGCTACCTCACAAATCCGTAACTATTATATTCTTCACGTAACTAATTTTTAAACTTTTATTTAGACACTAGTCTATAAGAATACAACCAATAGCTTTCATTAATGATAAATTTAAAATGCTTTAATTCCGAACATAAATTGAATAATCCATGCGATTCATTTCCATATACCTTATAAAACCCATTACATATCTTTTTTAAAGTATAATTTTTTAAAGACCATTCTATGTTACACAAGATGAAGAAACTAGTTGATATAACATATTATTATACATATAAAAGTAGACTCAATGATCTTGATCACCCCTACTTTGGTTAAGATTATGAACAAGACCCAATCTAGATCGGTTAAATAACTTGGGATCGAGTCCATTTAAGATCGCTTAAGACCAATATATGCTCTTAACTTCTCTTAATTAAACAAGATACATATCATCGCTCTGACCCTCGGAAAAACTCCACCGAGGGTCTAGGATCTGTTAACCCTCTGGTCGGTCAAACTTTTTGTGAACGAAAGTAGTCTAACCTTGATGATTAAACATCTGGATTTTTTTTACATCCGAGTTCGACGAAGGAATATGAGCCACCCTCACAATACTATCATCCCTCACGCTACAAGAATGCTTACAAGATCCAAGAATAGAGTTTTTTCTCATCAAGGTACCTTTTTTATTGCTTTTGATGCACTCTTTATAAGCTATGAGAAAAGGGTCATCATCTTTACTTCTTCTTGAACTACTTTTTAAACGAGGTTGAAAAACACATGGAGGTAGAGGGATATCCAAATTATGACAAGTAGTCTTGTTTAAGTTCTCACATGGTGGCGGGGGTAGCCGCCCCCGCCCTTCTTTGGTGGAGGAGCTGTCATGAACTGCCAGTCTCCTCTGTTCTTTGGCGGAGGAGTTGTCATGATCATGATCATGATCAGCCGCCCTCCACCAGTCTTCAGCTAAGTTTTGATGATGGTAGTCTTTTCGAACCCCGGGCTTGTTTTCCCATGAAAAAGGAATATTTCCAGAAGGCATGCTGGTCATGTTTGGAAAGTAATGTAGAGATGTTTGTATTTGAAGGTGAATATATATAGAAAAAAATGTGGAATAGAGTTGGTTGGGAATAAAGTTGAAGAGGTTGGGTTTTGTGACCAAAGTGCACAAGAAAGTATAAATATAGAATATTGAAGTGAAGGTTGGGTTAACGTCAGAAAAGTATGCACAGAAGTTAAAGAACTAACAAACAAGCTTGACTTGGTACACGGATTTGTTTCTGTTTTTTAAGTAATATTATTTCTAATGTGTATATAAAAACATAATTATATGGTCCATGCTTATGAAATGTTTTATTAAACTAATCCAAACATTTATTCTATACTAGTTGAATTCGTCCACGTGCGTTGCACGTGTGATTGACGGTGCTAACTGTGGTTCAGAAAAATCATCATACCCATATGCATTTTGCAAAGAAAACAATAAGCTCAGAACCGAAGTCTAGTCACCGCTGCACATCATAAACCGGTTGTCATGCCTTGGTAACCGAGATTAAAAATGTGACAGAAGGCCAACAACATGAACAACACTGTCAACCCGCATAGATCACCACCAGATCCGTGTAACCACGACGACCGGGAGGGACATACCAAAAAGAATCAAAGCTAATACTCCAGGGTATGAAAAATTTAAAAATTGAAAACCACCAGAAGACAACCTCAAATCATTGTGGTACCATCTTATCCAACATGCTTTCTACTACAAACTAATAAATGATGCCAATGAGCACAAACCAAAGCAAATAAATAAAAATCCACACACATGCAAACACAATCGACACAACTAACAACAAAGAAGACAATGATCAAACAACATATTACATCAATCGCAACTGTAAAATAGTTTCAACCATGTAATGAAAGCAAGAATGTTCCCACACATCATGAGTAGTCTTAGATTGTTGTGTAATCATCATCAACGGAACATACCGTCTTAGATGAGGCTACCCCCATCATCATCGACATAAGATCTCAGATGAAACGAAAGCATCGTCATTAATTCCTAGCATCAACTTAGGGTTTTGTTCCAGAATAATACACCCATTGGTGGCGGTGGCTCCTTCATCGGGCAACCGACTTGCCGAAGGCGGCGATAAACAGAGGCGCGCAACCATCCAGCAAGTGCTGGAGCACGAAAGAACTCGATGGCGGTCTAAGTAGTAGATGGGAGCAAACACCGATGCATGCAACAGCCGGCAAACGTGTGGGTTTCAGGCGACCGTGGCCGACATAAGCCCAACCATTGTCGCCTAAATAGAAAATCCCAAATCAAATGCCAGAGCAGGGTGGCGTTTGGGACAAATAGAATCCGGTTGTGAGGTCACAAAACGTAGGAGACAGGCGGAGGCGGTATCGAAGCAGTAGAAGTCAAGAGGCAATGAAGAAGAACCATTTAAAAGAAGGGTTTTATCTTGTGCGCAGTACGCAGTACGTGAAATACCCAAATCACCCCATTACTGATCATTTCCATTGCAAAATTAATATTATATAATACATAGGGTAATGACGAAACAAAGTTCAAACACTGTTCATTTACTGTTCATTTAAACTTGTTTTTAAATATATAGGGTAATTTAATCATTTAAGTGTTTAGCGCAATAACTTTGTACACAATAATTAAATTAAACGATTTAATAAAATAGTAGGCTGTTACGGGTTAGATTTCTGCTTGTTTACAGGGTAATGATAGTATCTTGCTTGAATCAAATGGTTCATCAATGGTCGGCAAATGTTATATTCTTAATAATGAGAATGACCCTACATGTATTCATGTACATGCCACGAATAAAAATTAATAGTTCAAGTTTAACATTATGTAATATATAGCTGGGACTATAAGTAACTAAATGCTAACTAAATTTACATATTATTATATACTCTTAATTGTATATTTGTTAAAAATAAATCTATATATAATTCAAATTAGTACACAGTTATATATACAATCTTTGGCAGTGCCCAGTTACAAAGGTCTATGTTTTTCAACCAAGTAATGTTGTGTTCGAATCTCAATTTAAGCGTGAAGTAGATTTAGGTGGAGTAGAGTAATATTATATTAGGGTTGTTAGAAACAACGCAATTTTGTATAAAAATTTAATTTGTGAATTAGAAGAAGTTAATAACCTTTTTATACGATCTTATATTCTCTAGTGTTTCTTACCTTTTGCCCTTCAACTTATACCTTTTTAATAGCTTCAACTTATACCTATAGCGTATAGGTTTTGTGTTTCTCAAAAATAGTCACTAATAGTTACTCATCAGATAAACTATTCGATCCTATGTATGACTTAATTGTTAATTAGAAATCAAAAGTTAACTCATAGAAGTTTTAAAGAAACTCCTAAAACTAAAGGTAAATATCTGTATATATAAAGAATTATGATTTAGTAGTCAGTTTGTTATCATGTTTGGTGTCGTTTAGACACGTATTAAAATAAAATAGCATTGATCATGTATGAAAGTAGAAATATAATGTGCAAAATAACAATATTTAAAACAAGTCACATGTGATATAAGAAAGGAAAAGTGGTTGCAATATCGTATATAATACAATCATTTGTTTTAACCATTAAGAAATTAGTTGTTCAAATGGAATATTGATAATATTAGTTTCGCAATATACTAATATAAGCTAATAATAGTATATTAATAAATGTGGTTCATGTATTTTATTTTAAAAACCTAGCATATAGCGAGTGGGGAGAGGGGTTCACGTGCGATACAGAAAGTGCACCAAGACAAACAAACTTTACTAGCAACATGTTTGTTTGCGTTACTGTATATAAAAAAAAAGAAATTTGATTTAGAATATATATATAGGAGAATGATTAAATAAAAATCATGTTTATAATTAAAACCATAAAAACCATCACTACCTAATCACATAATTTATAAGTGATTTAACTTTTTAATTGTTTAAAGTGTATTTGAGTAAACTTCAACCTTATTTTGAGGTCATTATATATTTTTTAATTTAAACTTTAAGGAACGATAATGATGACGAAAATGCTTACATATACGTAACTTGTATGAGTTATATGTACGTAACTCTTAATTGTACACTTGAGAACACACACTTACATATACATAACAATTACATGTACATAACTCTTAATTGTACACTTTGTAACACATACTTATATATATGTAACCTCTGATTTAATGGTTTTCATCTATAATATGATTTTCATAGGATCCTATATATATATATATGAGAATTATTAACTACCGAATTTTCTGGTTGAGTAGTAGTTTCTTGCCTTTTAAAATGTAAGGTCATGAGTTGGAGTCTCGTTTGAGACAATTTGTTTCGGATTAAGTCAGATAGTTTTTCTAATTATGAATTTTCTCCGTGGCTGATGGGTTGGGTCTATAGAAGGGTATCCGGGCCTTTGTTGTTCAAAAAGGAAAATAACAAGAAGAATTATTAAATAATTAGAAACTATATGTATTATATTTGAAACTTGATTATGGAACGGGACAAAAGGATGAACCATTTGTTATTTATCAAGTAGAAAATATATAATAAAGAAATTAAGTTCTTTACCATTCATTGAAAGCATTTATAGACGACTATTAATTATTTATTAAGCATTTGATACTTTGCTAAATATATGTATAAATACATTTTTAACAACAAATCTACCATACTTCTACTCGTAACCTACTCCATGTAGTTTTACATAATGCTTGTGATTGAACCTAGGACTTTCATTCTAAGAGGAGTCAAGACCTTTATCAAATGGGCTAGTCCCACACTAACTGTATAAATAGATTAATACACAGTTTGTTGAACTACATTCATTCACGAGTGAGTAGAATAGTTCTTGAAAGTTCAATCAATCTGACTTAAAATCGTCAGTATGTGTGTTCATGTTTATTACTTATTAGATAACTGTAAGAAAACATAGAATGAAATACTCAATCTTGACATGATCAATCTTGACACTTCGTTTGTATTAATCCTACATGTGTCATTAATCTAAGTATATGTGTCAATATTTAGCCATTGTGATTTATTTTTACAAACGAAATTGTATTATGTGAAGAGTTTATAGTTCATGAATATGTATCACACAATATATTGTTAATAAGTTAATATACGAAATTATTGGTTTTTTTTTTGTAAAATTCAGAAGTCGTTCCTTTTCTATAACAAACGAACACAATACCATATCTTAAAAAAATAGACGACTAATGTATCACGTAAAAAGCTCCCATTCAAGTAAGTTTGGTACAAACTTGTGGTATGATAAAGATATGTATGGTCGAAATCAAGAATGACAATAATAAAATTTGTTTTTTCTGTCTTAAATTATGTAATTAGTGTATCGTCTGAAAGATGAGAAGTTATATTAGGCCAACTATTAATGGAGAAAGAGGAGTACTAAAACGAAATAGATTTGTTATCAATCGTTTGTAAACTGTTAGACTATTTTAATGTCATCAAGACCACTTTAGTTTAGTTGAATTTACCTGAGAACAAATAAAAACTATAGTAAACACAAAACAAACAAAAAGATGAAATAAACATTTAATCAAGGCTATTTTAATTTGTGACACCCAGGGATCGTAGGTGTTCTAGGAGAAAAACACTCTAGACCAAAGGGGTTCTAAGCATGTTATTGGCATGGTTCAACGGGTGAAGCTCCTAACATAGGTTGAGATGTTCAGTCGTGGCAAAGAAATTTGATTCTATTAAATTAAAAAGCATTAAAAATTTCTATAGATTTACATGATTGATGAAAAGTTTCATGATGGTCAACCGAGTTCTCACTGTTCTCTCCCTCTTGCTCTTGTTTGACGACCCTAACTCATAAGGGTTTCATTGATTATGTTTGCAAGAAATTAGAGAATTGGAACCTTGAAGTATGATATCTACAATGCTACATATTAACCTTAATTCTTAAGTCTGACCCTATCGCAATACAACTCAAACTTTATTACTAGAGTTTAAGAGCCACAAAATTAAACGGTGATATATCTAATATATATTATTTGTAAATTAGATTTAATAAATACATTCTGAATCTAAGACGGTGCTTAACGAGAGATTAGAACAGTGGAGAGCAGCACTAGAACGCAGGGGCCTAAGGATAAGTCGCTCTAAGACAGAATACATGCATTGTAACTTTAGTGGTGAGGCCGAAGAGGACACCCAAATCAGTATCCAGGGCATGGCGGTCCCCCGGACGTCTAGGTTCAAATAACTTGGCTCGTACGTACAGGAAGATGGAGAGATACACAGCGATGTAGCACACCGTGTACAATCAGGATGGTGCAAGTGGAGGGCAGCATCAGGGATTTTGTGTGATAAGAGGTTCCCAGCCAAACTAAAGGAAAAACTATGCAGAGTGGCAGTACGTCCAGCTATATTATACGGCACAGACTGTTGGGCCATAAAGAAATCGCACCAGAGACAAATAGAGGTCGCAGAAATGCGAATGCTGAGGTGGATGTGTGGACACACAAGATTGGATCGGATAAGAAACGACGTCTTCCGCCAGAGGCTAGAGGTGGCTTGTATCACAGAAAAAATAAGAGAGGGAAGATTAAGATGGTTTGGGCACGTGAAGAGGAGAACGATGGCAGCACCTGTCCGAGCAGTAGAGAACATCAGTTTAGAGGGTAGGAGGAGTAGAGGTAGACCTAGGTTGACTTGGGACGAGGTTATTAGGAGGGATATGATAGACTTGCATCTTTCTGAGAACATGATCGAGGATAGAAGTGAGTGGAGGCGTAGAATTAAAATTAAGACTTTTAGTGGGTTTTGTGAGGGGGAAGGGTATACGGTGACATATGGCCGGACCACACTCGCTAGGTGTAGTTCTCCTCATCTACCCTTTTTGGGTGTTACATGTCGTATTTTTTTATGAGCGCATTATTTAATTCTTTATGTGATATATATCTTTGTGTTGTACGCTTTGTATTATGATTGTGATTGTTATTATTGTTATTGCCTTTGTTAACGAGTCGGGGGTCTCTTCGGAAGCGGTCTCTCTATCTTTTTAGATAGAGGAAAGACTTGCCACCATATACCCCTCCCAGACCCTGCTCTCCAGCGGGATACACTGAGTATGTTTGTTTGTTTATGCATACATACATAAAATATTGGCTTTTACAATGAATTCGTATATTTATACAATTCCAAATTATACATAATTAATTCGTAAATAATAGTAAACATATAAGCGTTTATTCTACATACACATTTGTTTAGCATTTAATCTTTTAAGAAAAATTAGATTATAAAATTTAAACTATTAGTTATTAACCGATAATAATATTTATTATTGAATTAGTATTAATTTAACAAGTTCATTTATATTTGTTTTCTTATATATATATATATATATATATATATATGTATATATATATATATATATATATAATACTAAAAGAGTAACTTGGGAGGACACTTGTCATATTTCTAGGCCCTTTAAGTTTGTTTTTCCCGCATCTTTCTCCTCTTAAATAGTTACCTAAATTAAAGATTAAATAATTTTAATTCTTTTTAAGGTTAAAAATATTTTTAGTAAATTAATAAAAGATGTCTTTTTATTAATATTATTTCTAGAAAACAATTTAATCTTTATGAAATTGTGCTGTTTTCCTTTTTAGTATTATTTCATTATTTAATAGAATTAGATAATAAAAGCAATCATTGCTGATGTTGCATATTCTTATTTGAATATATAATAACGTAAAATCATGTGTATATATTCTTGTAATTTTAAAATCTGTATAACTTTAATCAAATGATGTCATATAGATTGTATATATTCACGATTGGAATTATCAATATTTTCTGTCATATTATTCATTAGAGGTGCACAAATTGGTTCCAAACCTAAATCAGTTCGTGTTGGAGCTGGTTCAGTTTAATCAACAAAAAGTTAGACTGGTTTGAGTTTCAAACAGTTCGGTTTGAAATTGGTATCTTTTGACCAGTTTAAGTAGTTTTGGTCGGTTTTGACCGGCTTGGCTTGGTTTAAGCAATTTCGAATCGGTTTCAACAAAAAGGATTATAAAGTGATCTCTAACTTGTTCGGTTTTGGTTAAGACCGTCGGTTTCGGTTCGCGGTTATATTCACCTCTATTATTCATTACATTTAAATTTTTCTTTGTTGAAAATATAACTAAATGAATTTGCAACCCGCTTTTCTTTAATATAAATACAAGATTTATGAGATATATTATGGCACTAGTTTTAGCAATCCCGTGTATACACGGATTGAAAATATAAAAACAACATAATTAATAACTGTATAAATATTTCGTATGATTAATTTACGTATTACTATAACAGTGAAAAATAAAAATATAAATTTATAAATATTCAAATACTTTTTTAAATAATATAATATATAATTGACCCATGTAAATTAAAATCAGTTGTCTTAAAATCATATTAACCAAAAATAAATAAATATATCAATAAATATAATATATAATTGACCTAAGTTGCCTAAGAATAAATATAATGGTGACATGTGGCATTTTTAATTTTTAGTAATGGAGGGTATTTTTGGAAACAAGATATTCTTCAAACTCTTCAAACTCTCTGTTCTTCAACAGAATTCACGATTTCAGCATGGATCGACCTCAATTTCACACTCGAATCCATGATTAGTTCATGTACTATAGAATTCAAATTGATTTCAATATCTAATCAGCATTGCAGCGGTCGGGACGAAATCATATTCTGATTCGAGGCGATTTTGATCGAATCAAGCTGTCATCGTCATCAATTTCACGAATCAAATCCTGAGATCGTGAGTTTTTATTATAATTTGCAATTCCAACCGATTTCAATACCACTATTGCAGCGTTCGATCGTTGAAACAATCATAAGGATCTTCAATGTCTTCCAATGCAGTCAATGAAGGTTCCAATTACAATTTTAATATACTCAGTTTTGTTTAATTGTGTACATTGTTTTTATGAAATTGTGTTGTTTTCCTTTCTGTGCTGTTTTCGTAATAGTGTTGTTTTCCTTTCTGTGCTGTTTTCGTTATAGTGTTGTTTTCCTTTCTGTGCTGTTTTCGTTATTATGTGTGCTGTTTTCATTATGTGTACTGTTATATATGTTTGTGCTGTAATTGTTTCTATGTGTTATCATTATATGTGCTTTTTTCAATAAGTGTGTTGTTTTCTTAAAGCGTGCTGTTTTTCTTATGTGTGTTGTTTTCATTATGTGTACTGTTTTCCTTATATGTGATGTTTTAAATTAAAAATACATTATGTGAATCGGTGTTTTTGTTATGTTTGTTTGTTTGTTTGTTTATGTGAATCGGTGGTTTTTTCTATTATGCTGTATCTATATATGTGTTTGTTGTATTTGTTTCGCTATAATATATGTTTGTGCTGTAATTGTTTCTATGTGTTATCATTATATGTGTTTTTTTCATTAAGTGTGCTGTTTTCTTAAAGCGTGCTGTTTTTATTATGTGTGTTATTTTTTATGTGTGCTGTTTTTTCTTTATATGTGCTGTTTTAAATTAAAAATACCTCCTGTAGATGTATGTTTTAATTATGTGTACTATTTCCTATTGTGCTGTATTTAATATATGTTTGGTTATTTTTGTTTATATGTATTAATTATTAAATCATTATTTGTAATTCAATGTTCTCTTTTTTGTGTTTCAGGTGTTCGTATATCCCCTACTTCTAGAAAAAAGAATTATATTCCTAATGTTCTAGATTCATCCAAACCAACAGTTTGTATGAAGTTTTTGTCAATTGATGAAGCCTTTGAGTTTTACAAAAATTATGCCAAGTTAGGAGGTTTTAAGGCACGGAAGCATACTCAATGTACATCACACGGTGTTATTAAAATTAAATATATAGTTTATGCAAAAGAGGGTCATAAGACATTTTATGACATTGACACGGTTAATGATAGTGATGGTTCTGATAAGAAATCAAAAGATCGAAGAAAGTGTCCATCTAAACGTACCGGTTGTAAGGCTCACATTCGTTTAGGGTTAAGTAAATGTAAGAAATACTATACAATTTATGGTTTTTATGAGGAGCATAACCATAGCTTTGTTGATCCTGAGGACTACCATCTATTATGTACAGCAAGAGATTTGTCATTCACACAACAACAACTAATTACCGATTTTTCTATAATGAATATTGGTCCAGTTAAGGCGTTTAATATTATGAGAGTAATGTGTGGTGGGTTTGAGAATGTTGGTGTGACTGTTGTTGATTGCAAGAACTTTAAAAGAGACCTTAATTTGTTTCTTGGTGAATTTGATGTTGATATGACCGTAAATCGTCTTCTAAAGAAAAAGGAGTATTTACCCGATTTTTCTTGTGAATATTTAACTGGAGAGAAAGGTGCTCTTGCTGGTTTATTTTGGGCCGATGAGGATATGAAGCGGGATTATGTTTTGTTTGGTGATGTTATATCTTTTGATGCTACATTTCGTACTAACAGATATCTTTTTTGTGCTGCTTTTTACTGTTTTAAAATTTTTTGTTTAAGTGTGCTGTTTTCTTTAAGCGTGCTGTTTTTATTATTTGTGTTGTTTTTTATTATGTGTGTTATTTTCTTTATATGTGTTCTTTTAAATTAAAAATACCTCCTGTAGATGTGTAGTTTTTTCTATTATGTTGTATTTAATATATGTGTGTTTTGTTTTTGTTTATATGTATTAAACCATTGAATCATTATTTGTAATGAAGTTTTTTCTATTTTTTCTATTTTATATTTTTTAATTCACACTAATTTGTGTGTGTTGTTTTTATTGTTTTTAGGTATGACTTGGTTTTTGTTCCCTTCACTGGAATTGACAATCATCATCGCAACATTACGTTTACGGCTGGCTTGTTAGCATCAGAAAGCGCAGATTCATATAAGTGGTTACTTGCTGCTTTTTTGAAATGTTTTGGTGTAGCACCTAAAGTTGTGGTTACTGATCAAGACCCGGCTATGAAGATTGCAATTCAAGATGTTTTCCCAACTAGTAGACACCGACTATGCATGTGGCATATTATGACCAAAGTTTCATCCAAGGTCGATTTTACTTTTTGTAATGTTTTTATATATGATCTATTAAATGTGCTGTTTTCTTCAGTCCAATAAAATTATTTTTTTTATAACAGATTGGACCCAAGTTATCCCAAGACGAGTCCTTTAAGCGTAAGTTGTGCGACATTGTTTGGACTGATGCTATTCAACCTGCTGAATTTGAAAAATCTTGGACTAATATAATGGTTGAGTATAACATACAATCTAACAAATGGTTGTTAGACATGTTCTTTTTGAGACAAGATTGGATACCTGCATATTATCGTCATGAACACATGTCTGGACTTATGCGTACTACATCTAGGTCCGAGAGTGAAAACCACTTTTTTGGTCAGATTAGCAACACAGAGTTGTCTTTGTTAGAGTTTTTAAGTCACTTTGATATTGCTATGGAGGCTCAAAGGTACACGTCGTAAAAATGATCACAATACCCGATACACTACACCTGAGATAAAAACTAATTTTGAGTTGGAATATCAAGCTGAAAAAATTTATACGAGAGAGATATTTTATGATGTTCATGGTGAAATCATTGGTGCTGTTCATGAATGTATATGTAAATGCTTTGAACCGGCTGGTGACTTTGTCAAGTTTTCAATTAAGGAGTTAGATGCTAATGTCTCGGCCACCTTTGAGGTATTAATTCATTCTTTTGTTTGCTATTTATACAAAGATTTTAATGTTGTTTTTATTAAGCGTGCTGTTTTTATTATGTTTTAGATGATGTTTTCGTTATACGCAATGTTTTCATTAAGCGTGTTGTTTTTATTATGTGTGTTGTTTTATTATGTGTGTTGTTTTCTTTATATGTGCTGTTTTAAATTAAAAATACCTCCTGTAGATGTGTGGTTTATTCTATTGTGTTGTATTTAATATATGTGTGAGGTATTAATTCATTATTTTGTGTGATATTTATATAAATATTTTAATGCTGTTTTCATTAAGCGTAATGTTTTCATTAAGCGTGCTGTTTTTATTATGTGTATTGTTTTTATAATGTGTGTTATCTTTCTTATATGTGCTGTTTTCATTAAGCGTAATGGTTTTTTCTATTGTGTTGTATTTAATATACATGTGAGGTATTAATTCATATTTTTGTGTGGTATTTATACAAAGATTTTAGTGCAGCACATATTGTTTTATCCATTAATATGGTGACTTTTATATAATCATCTGTTTTTGTACTATTTTATTTTAGTTTTATAATACAGCATACATATTTTATACATGTGCTGCATTTTGCAATTGTTATTAACTGTTATGTTTTCTGATGTAGGTTCTGTTTAGAGAAAATGATATGATAATTACATGTAGTTGCAACAGATACGAGCAATACGGTTTGTTATGTCGGCATATCTTCTACGTTTTAAGAGCTTGTGGTATTAAACAGTTTCCTGAAAGATATATTATGAGAAGATGGACCCGAGATGCTGCTCCAAATAAGTCAATGCGTACTGTTATTGAGCGAGATTCTGCTAGTGAGAATGTTAATTCTGTTGACAGTATTGTTCGTGATATTGCGTATAGGCATGATTATATTATCAACAAACTTGTTACAAACATGGATCAGTTAAAAATTTACTTAGAAGAAGTAAAAAAAAACACAAGCGAATGTGGATTCTTTACCTGTTCCTTCAGGACCAGTATCTAAGAATAAGAGGTTGGGGAATACTCTTGGTTCTGATCAGCCATCATCTATTACTTTTAGAAGACCTGTTGGAATTAAAAACAAAGGTTCGGGTTCTCATAAACGTTATAAATCTTTTCAAGAGATATCATCTTCAGAGAAAAAAATAGGGAAACAGACTAGGTGTTGTGCGATATGTGAAAAGAGCGGCCATAATCAGCGAAGTTGTACATTGAAGAATGCTGGTGGTGGTTCTGATAATGCAAATAGTACTTGATAATTCATATTTCATATTTTTCATGTAAAAGACATCAATTATATTCTTCAATCATACATAGTTTTATAGTTGTGATTCATTCTAAAATACAGTACAAAAATACAACACATGTTGCTACATATTCAACACATATTATGTGTTGCTTTTTTATTTTATACGTATGATGTGAATGAAAGCAATTATATTCTTCATTCATATATAGTTTTATAGTTGTGCTTCATTTTTAAAAACAATACAAAAAACCTTATATTATAATACAGTACAAAATACAATTCGAAAATACAGCACATGTTGCTACATATTCAACACATATGATGTGCTGCTTTAATTTTTATACGTATGATGTAAATAAAATCAATTATATTCTTCAATCATACATAGTATTATAGTTGTGCTTCATTTTTAAATACAGTACAAAAATACCTTTTATTATTGGATATCATTTCCAGTGTATACAAACAAATAAACCTATATAGAATGCAATTGTACTATATTTTTTTAGCTTATGTACTGTATTTTTTATAACCATTCAATTTCTAGCAAATCAAACATAACAACCAAAGTTGTACTACTTTTTATAGGTCTAACTATTCTAATGTATCACAAATACAAAGTGTACTGCTTTCTGTTGCTGATAAACAAAATAAAACATATTTTGATTATATAACTATTTCACTCAAAGGATTTCTTTAATCTTTCTTCTATTCTTTTCCTTGTTGTTTCCTTCAGTTTCTTCTTCTCAGCATCATCTTTTTATTAAAGTTCAGTACATCAGATGTCACCATTTCCTTCGATATGTTGATATCCGATAACAGTATTTTGTCAGATATTTGATTCTAAGATCATACAACTCAGCATTTTGTTGATCTGACTCTTCTGAAAGACCACAGTTCCATTTCTTATGTTTATCAAAGTATGTTTCCATGTGTCGCATTGCAAAGATGCCGCAATCAACAAAGTTCTGTGTAGTTTCCCATGGTAAAGCTAACCTTGCTGGATTCAATGTTTTTATTCTTTCATGCTTTTTAGGGTCTTCTTCCTTCAAGTATAGAATCATGATTGATTTCTGAAATCAGAATATTGTAAATTAGTACACAATTTTAAATTTTAGAAGATATGTTGTGTGATAAACAACATGAGAATTAGTATATTACCACCATTTTAATGCGTGTGGCTTGTTTCGGTTTGATATTTCCCTTCATGTTGTTCATTATGTCAATTGAAGGCGTTTTGAAATCAAAACAAATGACATAAAAGTGCCTATCTTGGAGAATTGGGAGGAACATCATGTCTACTTCTTTAATTGAACCAAATGTTGAATCAAATAGAGTGTTTTCTACATTCAATTTAAAATTCTGCAATGACTCAGTTTGCAACACTTTTTTACTCACATTAAAATCCCCCTGCATGTAAACGATGTTTCCAAAAAAATAATTAGTTGTACTGTATTTAAATATTTTATTATTATACATGATAACAGTGTAGAGTATGTACTGCATTATAAAATAACTATTCATGACAAGAAATGTATTTTCTAATATAGTACAACTAATTTATTGTACTGTAATTTTATATTAGAAATATCAGTTAGTATTAAAAATCATACCACCATATTGCATGGACAGAAGATAGGTGAGTTATTTGCTCTGAATTGTTCCTCGTTGTTGAGTACAAGTGACCAACAAGTCATGATACTGCAATGCAAATATTCATTTGGATAAAACGACTCAAAACTTATTTTTGAGGTTTTATTCCCACTTGCAGTTTAAAAGACGAATTCCCTGCATTATTTTAACAGATAAGTTATTTTAAAAATATGTGATATTAAATGTGTTATATTATAAATCAAGATAGTCATATAATTACCAAATATCACCAATTGCTGCAAATATATATTGTGCTACAAGTTCTTCATCTTTGTGCTTTTTAAGATTCATTTGCACAACACGCTCTTTAAATGGTGATCTTAGAGCTTCAGACAACTTTGTTATGCGTGTTGTTTTTTCCCTTTTTTCTTCTCCTTCTTCAGCTCTTGTAGCTATATCCTTTTTTACTTTTTCATCTGTGAAATTAGATTTCTCAACCAAATTCTCTTGCACAAGAGTTTCCAATTAAGGATCATTTGTTTGTAAGAATTGTACTATTTTTAAAACATTTTCAACATCATCTTCATCTTGTTTTTTAATCTCCTCCCGTCCATCTGCCTCATCATTTCCTTCTCCGTAAACTTTTTCTTTCTTAATAATTTGTGCTAAACCAGCTGAATTCTCGATATTATCTTCATCTAAAACTCTTTCTCGTTCTTTCCCTTCTTTATCTGCGTCCTCTTGATGTGCTGTTTTCTCCTGTACATCCACATTGTTTCCAAATTGATCTAAATCTTCTTTTTCTTTATTATCAACATTTAAATCAGCTTCTTTCATGATGATTTCTCCATCTAAAACATCTACATCTTCTCTTTTTGTATCCACATGTTCTTTTTCTTTATTCTCTTCATCTAAATCAACTCCCTTTTTTATGTTTTCTCCATCTCCATCTGCAGCTTCTTTCATTTTATTTTCTTTTCTTTTTTTTGATATTTTGTTAGCTTTGACACCCATCCTTCTAAAGCATTAAATATTTCATCATTTGAATCATACTTTGCAATGCATTCTTCGATTAAACGATCAACACCCTCAACAAATTCATCAAGATCATTTGTTTTTTTCCTCTTATAAGAGATGCCCACTCCTAAGATCAAACAAAAAGTATACATAGTTATTGTTACTAGTACTATATTTTACGATTTGTTATTGACTGGTTGATTTAAAGATGTAAAAATTCAGAACATAATATGCTCTGATAACAATGTAAATCGTGGCTTATAATACTGAATATTTAAATACAGTACAATGTACATTCTATTTCGATTTAATAATGCAGCACATGTTGTTTAATATAGTAGTGTAATACACATGCAGCACATAAACCAATCTTGATGAATTGTATTCTAAATCAACTTTAATATATATTTTTTACATAACATTTCAAATGTGCTGCAATAGTAAATGCAGCACAATATACATATCATAATGTGGCACAATGTACATATTATAATCCAACATAATGTACATATTATAATGTAGCACAATATACATATTATAAATGTGTTGTTAAATCCTTATACTCTTTTACAGAAGAGTTGTGTTTTTGTAAACCTAGTAGAATGAACAAATGCAGCTCATAATTCATTATTATTAGATTGTTTTCTAAATTCAGTGTAGTAGTACTCATCATATAAAATGTTAATAAAAATAATAGATAGTTTTTATAAGAATACATATACCTTTTCATTCCTTGGATGTACTGGTTGGCTGCGTAACTGAAGTGATGCATAAGCAGACAATCCTTCTAGGGAACCAGTTGTTTCTTGAAAGAATGACTGTTTCTCCCAATCATCATTAGTTGGTATTATGTCATCCAGTTCATTACTTGCTATATTATCAATCTTCTGTTGTGTTAGAGATGGCAACAATTGATCATCATCACCCAGTTTTATTTCTTCTTCAACCTCTGATATTTTATCAGAGTTTAGCTCAACATATTTCTTTTTAGCTACCTTTATCTTGAGCTTCAGCCTTTCGTTTGGTACAGATTTAACGATGCTCAATTTCATTTTTTCTGGTTGCTCACTTCTTTTCTTCTTTTTAGACTCTTGTTGCACATGTGCTGGATCTTCTTCATCCCTCAACCTTTTTCCTACTTTTATAACTTTTCTTTCTTCTTCTTTGTCCTTCACCCTTGTTACCATTTGTAAACCTTGTTTCTCAGCAAGATCCATAAGAGTTTCAGATGTATTATATGATATTACGGGGATCCTTTTCTCTTTACGGTTGCTTCTTTTGTACGAGTCATATGCATATACCAACTGTTAAAAGATTATTTATATGTTAGTACATTGTACTAGATTCAAAAATGATAGGTGTATATAGTATGACGTACCATAAGAATTGTAGCAGGTCCATTGTAGTGCTGAATTCCATTCCATTTTCTTTTTGTTTTGCTCAAACATGTTATTATATATGAACACCAATCCAATGATTTTATGCCTCTTCCTTTTACTAATGATGTGAGAAACTCCATGTTTACTTTTGATCCTTGTGTCATCCTCAACAAAACTGTAACAAATACTACTAGGAAGTTGATTTGGAATAACCGTCCTGAATAATTGGATGATTTGATTTTTTTAATAACTTCAGCTACAGAAGGCAAACGAATACCATGAAATTGACTTTTAAATTCTGCTACAACTGGATCTCTTCCTGTGGGCTTATTGATTTCAGTTACTTTTATATTTCCCATTAGAATTCCAACAACTTCATGCATTAGTTCTCGTGTTATCTTTATAACGTGTGAACCGACATTCAAGTTGTTTGTGTCAGGATCATAGTTTGATAGCAACCAATATGCTAGGTTAGAAGGTAGACATTTTATGCAGTAAGAGTTTATGCTCCCAAATCCCATATCTTCAACAGCTTTTTTTTGTCCTTTAGTTAAGCTCTGAATTAAATCACAAAGGCTTTTTGGTGGGTTTCGTATCCGCAGTCTATTGTTTTCTTCAAA
Organism: Flaveria linearis; assembly: GCA_024085815.1. Classification (NCBI taxonomy): domain Eukaryota; kingdom Viridiplantae; phylum Streptophyta; class Magnoliopsida; order Asterales; family Asteraceae; genus Flaveria; species Flaveria linearis. Next base: position 62,785,011 of record CM044007.1, on the reverse strand, counting down.
TTCCACAAATGGTTTTAATGCCTTGTTTGTATTCGTGAGGCTTTTCATAGATACAGACTGTTTTATTGATTTCAATGGTTTTTCAAAATCATCATCCGAAACAGTCTGCTGTGATATCACAATAGCTGTAGATAGTTTATAATATTAGCAATTGCATCACTATTTTGTAAATAATATAGTACATGTGCAACATAGAAATCTAACCTATAACATTAAAACCTACCTAAAAGTATACTACATATCTGTTGAAATACAGCACACGATAACAAGATGTGCACAAGATTTTAGAATATAGTACATATCTGTTGAAATACAGCACAACATGTGCACATAGTGTAATAAATCCATGTTCATACTTTGTACTATCTGGAAACATAATAACACAACCTCAATAAACATCAATGTTATAATGCATATAGTGTATATAACATGATATATGCATGAGATGTTTAGAATATAATACACATATGTTGAAATACAACACAAAATGTGATGTACAAGTACATAATGGTGTTCATGCATGTACAGTACAACCAATTTTATAATACCAAGAATACAACACATTTATGATAAACCTATGTTCATACTTATAAAATTACAAATCAATTTTAGAATGCAGTACATATCTGTTGAAATACAATACAACATGTGCAAAATGTGATGTACAAGTACATAATGGTGTTCATGCATGTACAGGAACATCCAATTTTATAATAACAAGAATATAGCACATTTATGATAAACCTATGTTCATACTTATAAAATTACAAATCAAGTTTAGAATACAGTACATATCTGTTGAAATACAGCATAACATGTGCATAGTGTACATATTTGTTGAAATACAGCACAACATGAGCATGAGATTTTAGAATATAGTACATAATTGTTGAAATACAACACAACATGTATGAATATCACAACACATCCATTTGATTTCGTTTGAAAATACTACATTAATCAAGTTGTGGAATATAGTACATATATGAAAATAGACTTTGTAACTAAACTAATAATTTTATATAAACAAACAATGCAACAAATAAAGTTTAGAATGCAGTACATATATGAACCTCGGTTTGAAATTTAGTATTCACTACACATATTAATCGAATTTGTAACTATATTCAACACACTTACCGCCGCTATGAATCGTCGATTTCTTCTTCATTTTAGGTCGTTTTGATTCTGTTTTTCAATAAAAAAACATAGAATCAGTACTATAAATTCAATAATTTAATGGATTTCACAAATAATTTGAAGAACTTACTTAATTTCGATTGTGGAATGACGATGCAGAAGAGGAATAGACAGAAGAAGATGGGGTTTCGAAAGCGTAATTTTGTGTTTTTCTATTTTATATTGTCAAATTACCATAATGCCCTTTTATTCCTATATTTGATTTAAATACTGGAAATGCCCTTAACATATAATTAGTGGCTATAAATATTTCTTAGATTTCTTAGGGAAATAACTATTCTTAAGGGAACTTTCCCATATATATATATATATATATATATATATATATATATATATATATATATATATATATATATATATATATATATATATATATATATATATATATATATATATATATATATATATATATATATATATAGGGGGATGTTCTACTAAAAAATATATTTTGCCTAAGAAGGCTAAGAAGAAATGAGGTGGTGACATGTGGCAAAACTAGAAAATATGATTAAAGGGTATTTTGGTCTATTAATAATTTTGTGCTGTTTTATGAAATGCAGCACAACCCTGTGCTGTTTTATGAAATCCAGCACAACCTTGTGCTGTTTTAAAATTCGACTTAAGCTTTTGACATTTTCTTCTTCTGACATGATTGTTTTTCATTATTTCAGGGCCAGTCTGAGAATGGGGAAGCTCCATGGAAAGGGGTAGGCGAACTTTTGCTTATTTAGTGATTACTCTAATTAATAATGATATATACAAATATAGGTTTTATGTATTAATTTTTTTGTTTTTTTAATTTGGTAAGAGATAGATGCAAAAGCGAGTGGGCATTGTCCCAAGATCGACTTGCAAATGCAGACAAAGCTCATTTCAAGCAGATTAGAAAGGACTGAAGTGCTGCATTCATGTAGGCAGATGTGTACATTGTTTTGTTTTGTTTCTTTGACCCCTTTTGACCTTTCATCCATGTCATGAAAGGCGGTGACCAAAGCCCGATTGAGGTGGCTTTTGTGCTCATCACATCACAGGGATCTATAGCCCAACATACTTTGTACTGTAGCCTATAGCCCCATTATATGATCAGACAGCAGAAAATATGAAATACATCACAGCCCTGTGCTGTTTTATGAAATACAGCACAGCCCTGTGCTGTTTTATGAAATACAGCACAGCCCTGTGCTGTTTTATAAAATACAGCACAGCCCTGTGCTGTTTTATGAAATACAGCACAGCCCTGTGCTGTTTTATGAAATACAGCACAGCCCTGTGCTGTTTTATGAAATACAGCACAGCCCTGTGCTGTTTTATGAAATACAGCACAGCCCTGTGCTGTTTTATAAAATACAGCACAAAAAACGTTAAAATACAGCACAATTTCACCTAATTTGTTTTTTTTATAAAAAATATAGCAATACTATACTCAATTTAAAGAGAAAAAAATGCTTGATTTTATGGTGTAATTTTTTTTAAAAATAATCTAGCATGAAAAAGTTATAAACGTTTAAAAAAATTGGGGGAAACTCAAAAAAGTCAACAAAAGTGGTTATATACCCAAAATACCATTCCATTTTTCTATTTGCAACTTTATCATTTTAGACATTGATTAAGAAATGAAAGGCTAGGATCATTCCTTACATTTCTTAGGTAAAATTTATTTCTTAATAGAACCTCCCACTATATATATATATAATATATATATATTATATATATATATATATATATATATATATATATATATATATATATTATATATATATATATATATATTACCATTAATTAAAACATCAAAACATACAACTTTAGCGCTAAGCTAGCCTAGCGGTTGTCGATGTTGATTAGTTTGTGTCGATGTTGATTAGTTTGCAACGTACGAAGATCATAAACCTAAATCTCACGAACTTGTTTAAAAGTCTACTGCCACGACTATAGAAGAAGTAAAAACAAACAACACATGAATTATAAATAATTACGGAGGATGGTGAAGTTAACATGAAGACGGCTTTGTTGACGATAATTGTTTGGAAAATTATTTTATTTTTTTAATTATTAGTCAATAAATTATGTTTTAATCAAGAGACGTTTCCGAATAGAGAATGACATGATTGTCAATAGTCTTTGTTACGTCTCATCACAATTATAATTATATTAATGACGACAATGAATAATCCATTGTAAAAGACTTGATCAAATACCAAAAATAAATATAATTAATTTTCATGTTTTCAAGTATATAGATCTTATGTTTCTTATAAAATTTAATAATTTGGCATTAATAATTTGACCATGGATCTTGGTAGATATGAATAGAATTTGAAGATATCGGCCCTAAACTATGAATAAAAGGAAGATTGACTTCTACCCGAATATAACACCATATACTAGATATACTAGATGTTACGGTGAAACCTAAAGATCACGAATAAGAGTTTCAAGCGAAGTTCTTTGTACTCTAGATTTGTTGAGCATAAAATATGGTCTATTGCTTATGATTTGTACGTGAGATATCATTTAGTGCAAGTTATAATATCCTAAAATTTGATTTCGAAGAAGTTAATTAAGTTTATAAATAGCATTTTTCCTTCACGCGCGTTGCACATAGGAACACTAAACCTTAGATGAAATCACAGAAAACTTGGAACACAGTCAGGTTTGATTGTGTAAAGAAAGCTTAGACACAGATGCCACCCACCATGGTGGAGGTAGCTTAGATCGAACATGATGCAACCTCCTCTACTTTCTCTTTCTATAAACAAATTAGATGTATGAAGAAAGCCTAAAACCCCATTTCTCAATTTATACATTTGATAAGATAAAGGGGTAAAAATGGAAAAACTCAAAAGTCATTTGGTCAAAAAACCATACTTCGCAAACTTACTATTCTTTCCAATTGCTTTTTAAATACTATGTAATTATTTGTGAAATTAATAGAAGATAATTTTAAGTTGTATGATCATGGTGTTTATGTAATTATACGTGTGAAATTATAAGTATTTGTAAATTAATGATGGTCAAATTTGGTGAGTCAAGGAACCAAGGGCAAAGGGGTTATTAGTTATTACGATCACTAGCAATTAGCCGCCCATGAATCTCATTCTATTCATGTGCGGTTTATAAGTAATAAGTATTTATTTGAAAAATAACTATCTAACAATCATAAGAAGATGGTTCAAATAATAACAAATCTAAAAAATGTAAAAACGATTCTCAAGCACCAATCATGTTAATTAGTTAATGATTGATATTTTATTGTAGGGAAAAAATCTTTTAGATTTGTATTTTTGCCATAACCATTCATGTTAACTCTTTTTAAGTTTTTTCACCTTTTTAATCGTCTATAATCACGACATTATTTTTTTTATAAAAATTACAATGGTTTAGTCTTTAAAACGAATTCAATATCGTTATATAAAAATATAATTATGTTCTTTTATGTTTATCAATTCATATGAAATTTGTTCATCATATAGTCTTTAGTGTTGTTTATTATGTATTTTGTTACTATTGTGTTTTTTTAACAATACAGTTTTTTTTAATATGTAAAACACAATGATAAATTAACAACTAAGTAAATGATACATTAAATACAATGACAAAATAATATAAATTGATATAAAACATTAAATACAATAGTAAAATGTTTTATTATATTTTTATCCGTCATTATGTTATTCCATAATGAGTTTTGAAAAACATATTGGTGAAATAAATACCATTTTGTACCTCTAATATAATACGCAATAACAACAAGTTTATATGATATACGAAAAAGAATGACAAAAATAACATGAAATTATATAAAAAATAAAAAAACAATGATGAATGCATATAAAAACGATGAAATGTATTTGACATAGTAACCTGACGTATTTAACATAATAATCAAAACACAATTTTTAAAACAATAAAAGGGTACATATGAAGCACGAAATCATTCTTATATTTTTTAGATCAAATATTTTTTATTGTAACTCTATCCTAATAATAGAATTTTTTTTGTTCATATATGTAAATTTAGAATTATATAAAAATAAAATCAGTACATAAAAATAAGAAGGAATTTAATGATAAATGCAATAAACTATTGATTAGAACAAAAATGAGTTTGAAGTGTGTGTTGCGTTGTTGAGAAAATAAATGCTTTTAAAGAACTAGGTTATTCTAGCTCGCGCATTGCGTGAGGATATCATCATGAACTCAAATATCAAAACACGAATGCAACAATATGGTACGGCGACATTGTACATAACGTGATGACGTAGAGACTAACAATCGAGCCGACTTGTTTTCAAACTAAATTTACATTGAATCGTAAAGTAACTCTAATTTATCTCATTGAACAAAAACGTGCTATACTTGACCCGACTCTTTTCCAAAAAAAATTATGTCGAAACGTAGTCCAATCCAAAACATATATACAAAGCCGTGCAACTGCGACGTATGCAGCATGATAAAATATAGATTGCGATCTTTCCGACTCGTTTCCGAACTAAATTTACGTTAAAACGTACAGTAACTCGGATTTATACCGTCGAATAAAAATGTTTCATATTTGAGCCCACTCATTTCAGAATACAATTTACATCAAAACGTAGATGAATATCGAAGCGAATATCGAAACGTAAATCATCTCAAAGCATATATAAAAATATGCACGGAAACGTGTTATATTCTACCCGATTCGTTCCGATACGTAAAACCTATAGAAATCTAAGGGGGATAGAGTGACATCTTTTAAAGTTTTTAAAACGTGTTAGGATGTGAAGAAGTCAAAGCTAACCAGTTAAAACGTTTAATAAACATTAAATAAACAAATTATGTATGTGTTATCATTATTTAAATATTATTATTATTATTTTATTATTAATATTATTATTAATATAGATTTACAGCTCAATTAATATAATCCGATATTGTAGAAATCCAACGGGGATAGAGTGACATTTTTAAAGTTTTTAAAACGTATTACGATATGAAGAAGTCAAAGCTAACCGGTTATAATGTTTAATAAACTTTTGTATTTTAAAATTTGTCACAACTTTTTTAAGTTTAAGTTTTTCACCTAGCCATTTTTTATTTTTATTTCTTTACACAATCCAAAGATGATATTAGATTTTATTAATGCATGTATTCAAAATCGAATATATCTTTGATATAGTACGTTAGAGCGAGTGACGTTATTATTGAGGTATTATGACGAACCAAACCGCTTATGAGTGACGTTATTGTTGAGGTACCGCTTATGATGCCATTATAAGAATTTGCATTGGTGTTTGGTTTTGTAATTTTTAACGAGCTGAAAAGATAACGGTCAAACTCCCACTGTGTTGCATGGGGAAAGCCTGGCCGCAATTTGTTCGCCACAAGACGTTGAAGGAAAACTAAAATAAACAAATTATTATATGTTATCATTATTTAAACATTATTATAATTTTATTATTATCATTACTGTAGATTTACAGCTCAAGTAATATATGTATAATTAGTTGAAATCTAATGTGATAACAATAATGAGTTTGAGGTGGCAACTGATGTGGCATGCTTAAGCGGCTAAGAGCATTCACATCCCATTACTTATCTTTATCTATATAATTACACTAAAAATCACTACTTCTTCTCTCTCCTTTCAATTAAATAATACTTTTTATACCCTTATCATTACTTCTTTCTCTCTCATTCACTCACAACCACTTTAAAAAATATTAAAAAATTTATAAGGATTGTACAGTGATTCTTCAAATATACCAATCCACAATAACATTTTCTCTCTCCTTCACTCACAACCACTCAAAATCATTCCATATAATATACCAAACACACTCACATAAATATAAGGCATGGGTTGTGAATGCTCTAATAATGGATGTATTGTAGATGCTTTAAACTGAGCATTATTATATATTAGTTCAAAAACACATCTTTAATTTTTATTATCCTCCTCGCGTACGTATAATGTCACTAGCTAACGTCTAGAAGCCAATCACAAGCAAACTTCTTGTCAATAATTCATCACATCACGAGGGGGATTTCAGACCGTCAAAATTAGGCAAATAATATTTTAAATATTATAATTAATTAACCAATAATAATTATACTATATTTTAATAATAAAAGGAAATGAACATTATGAACAGTAATACTGTACAAGTTGTTATTGTCTATGTACAACTTCAATCCCACCACCATCTCAAATGTGTTTAAAAGGTTGGGTTTCTTTCTTTAAAGCTTCTTATACATTTAGAGAGAGAAAGAGTTTGAGAGGGTGGCGGGGGCAGGGGCGGTAGGCGCTACTGGGTCACCTCGGCTGTCGCCGACGGTGTACGTCGTCTCCGTTTAGTCGCCGACGGTGTGCAGCTGTCGTAGGCGGTGTCCGTTTGAGGATCCCGGTTTGCATGGTGTCTCTCTTGTTCTTGTTTGGTAGGGGTGCTCCGATAGATCCCTGTTTGTTGGGTCTTTTGTTCCGATCACCCCTACACGTCCTGTTTCGGGTAGATCTGGATATGGCTGATGTTATGGCCGATGGCCGTCGGCCACCGTGATGGTGGCGGTAGCATTGGAAATAGTCGCCGCTTGGCCTCCCGTTTGCGGTTGAGGTAGAGCTTGCTTTTGTTTCCTCGCAGTTCAGGGTGTCGACGTTAATGGTTTGATTGCCGTTGTCTCCTCTTCTCCTCTGCCTCTCTCTGATTTTCTCCTTTTTCCCCATTGAAGTATTATGGTTTTTGGATCCGCCTTTAGTCTAATGGTTATCTCTTGTTGGTTTTTCAAGTGGATGTTCTTTTATGATGTATGTGAGACCTTAGTTATGTTGATGAACAGTAATATAGTGATGTACAAGTTACTATTGCCTATGTACAACTTGAATCCCACCACCGCCTCAATTGTGTTTAAAAGGTTGGGTTAGTTTCTTTAAAGCTTCTGATGATGAGGATTTCCTCATTTGAGACTTTTCTATTTGGTGATTTGTAACGTCAATGATGGTGGGCATTTTCTTATCTGAGACGGTTGCCTTGGTGTTCATCTTGGTATTTATTCATGGTTCTATTGGGGGATTATATTTGTTGGGTGTATCTGTTTTTGGTTTTTCTTTGATCAGTGAGCTTGACTCATTTGAGACTGAGTCAGAGCTCATATGACTAGATACATTGGCCATCATGCTTAAGTTGAGCTGCCTATTGTCTTGCTGTTAGGAAAATTGTTTTATCGATTGTCATTAAGAAACACAAATACGATGAAAACCTTGTATTTCAGGTTGATGATGATGCTGATGTTTTGTACATCTGAGACATGAACCCTTTCCTTTAGTTGATATGTTACTGTATAGTACAATATCATGTAGTGATGATAAACTACAATGCCATCGGTTGCTTTGGCATGGCAGCCGTTTACGGTTAGCAGCCGCACCGAAAGCCTCGTCCGTAACATGAGCACTGTGCGTTTTTAGAACCTGTGTTCCTTTCTTTGCTTTGTTAATATTGGGCTGTGATGATAAACAACAATGACATCAGTTGCTTTGGCGTGGCAGTCCTTTATGGTTAGCAGTCGCAACTGATAGCTTATTCTGAGCCCGGCCCATAACACGCGCATCGCGCGTGGTGGATACCACCTAGTTTATATTAATAGTTTGATTAATGACACTATTCACTTTTACTTTGAAGCCAACGTCAATTGAGTAGCATATTTTTATATATATTTTGTCACGTTCCGGCGGAAGCGTGAAGTGTTTAGGATGTGACTAGCTTGTTCAGAACGCATTGATTAGAAATATTAGCAAACAACACATATAGACATAAACATAACATATTATAATATCGGTTCGGGTTACATTAATATTAGTACACAAAATTTTAATATAACCCTATTACAAAACATATTAATCTAACTGCTACATCTTCAGATACGATGAAAGTGAGCGTCCACTGATAGGCTAAGATCGAATAGATTAACAGTTAGATTCACGCATACTTTTCTCACTATTTCACCCCAACCATTATATACATCAAATGAGAACATAATGTTGTTAGGCATGATGATTTCCTGAAAAAGCATACTCAAAATAGTTAACATAAAGTTGGTGAGATCATAGGTTTAATTTCTGAACAAAATACATAACCTGATGCAAAATAACAACCAAACCTACTTATAGCATAGGTGATTCATAAATGTCAAATATAAATCACAAAAATCAGATAATATAGCATCACAACACTCATCCTGTTGGTGCAGGAAATAATTTCCTAAGTAGCATTACCTATATTATCCAACAGTTCCGTGTCCGAATTAATGTTGTTAACATAACTGACAGTAAGTTCTCAAAATCTTATGCATCAGTCAAACCAGTATGCTTTTTCCTCAAAAACTTTATAGATATAAAATGGGGCTATGAGTCTCACTTCGATTCCAGCGATAACCTATAAAATCAATTATAAGTTAGAAAAGAAAATTTTCTTTAAAATTTTCAGTATCTCAGTCATAGGATTTAAGATAGTAATTGTGATTACCCAAAATTTTTAAAAGTTTAATAGCGACATCTTCAGATAATATCAATAATCACATAAAAATTTCAACTTCTAATTAATTCTAGATAATTTTTGTTAAAATTAATACAAACTTAGCATAAATTGTTAAAAATAGTAACTACTATTAATAAATTCCCACATTTTTCCAACATACATATCTAATAATTCATAGCACCTTATAAATTTTCTGATTATTAATTCAAAGTAGATATTTTAGTATAATATTTCAAATTTTTCGAAAATTCAATAAAAATGGTTATCTATCTCCAAAAATCACGAAATTTATACATCCTTTTGATTTCAAATATAATAATTTATTTGAATTTTTCATAATTTATCTCACTGTTCAGATATTTCTTTCTATTTTTCCTTTACAGACCATATAAAAATATAAATATTAGTCATAAAAAGGAATTAAATTACAAAATTAATTGTAGAGCTTTTATAACACATAAGGATCATTATATAATTTTTCTAGATTTTTACTGGATTTGGTTCTTCCAATTAATAATTTCCTTTTATTAACTTAAATAGATTGGATAAATTATTTTACTTATTATATTTTTACCAGGATTTACAGAATGTAATTTCATAATTTTTTTAATAATTTTTCTCTGTTTATTCGCACAATAACAATCATTTAAATATTAGATCTATTTTATCAAGATTACATATAATCTCAACCCTTTATTTATAATCTTTTTGTTTGTTTTCATAATTTATTATAATTTTAAGATTCTCAAACTTTCTCACTGTTTTTAGATCAAGATAAAATATTTGTAGAGCTAGATGGATAATTTTTTTTCATATTTTTGTCATAAGGGTTGATTATATGTGTTTGTTTAAACACATATATAACCTGTATACCTAGTTAGTGGATGATTAAGAGTTAGAACCTTGATTTTGACAGAAGGAGAGGATGAAAAGAAGTTGAAGATAGCTTCTAAGTCTTGATGAATCCGATTGCTAAGCTTGGTCTTGATGTTCTTGATTCCTTCAACACAATCTTTGGAAGATGATGATTTTATGAAGCTTGGATGTTGTTGGTTGATGTGAAAATCGAGAGGGTGGTGAAGATGATGATGGTGCGCGGTTTGTTTTGGTGATCGAGGTTGAAAGGTGACGGTTAATGGTGGTGGTTTATGGTGATCTTGGTGTGGTGTTTGATGGTAACCGAGAGATAGATGAGAGTGTTTAGAGGTGTAGTTGTGATGGTTGTGTTGGTGTTTTCAAAAGATATAAGTGTCGAGAATTCTGGGGAGTGGTTTAGTGGATGTGGTGTTGTGCTTGTGAAATAACCGAGAGGTGAAGGGATGTGGATGTCACACCCCAACCTTGACGGCGGAAACGTCGAGGTGCGAGGGTTAAGATTGTTCACAGTCACATAACGCTATGTTAAAGTATAAAATGCTATTAATCAATTGTTTTCAATCACCACATACATCAATGTCTCAAAATAAATCAAACAAAAACAAGAATTCAATCGTCTTTATTAAGCCTAGGTCCATGATCTAGGTTTAAGCATTCCTTCAATCATTGCTAAGCTTGCACATTACCTGAAACATGTTGAAAATAAAGTCAACTAACTAGTTGGTGAATTCTCATGGTTTTAAATACAATAAGTATACAAAATGTGGCAATTCTAGTCAATGGTCACAAGATAGCAAGTATATAGAACATGCATAGTTACAATCAAGCCTCGACTGAATAATATGAATAAGCATGATTAGCTAAGTGTATTTGGTTCCCTAGTGCACAAGCATACGGCTCCTAGGAGTCGGCAATACATCGACTTTAGCACTAAATAGGCTTGTCAGGCCCAAAGATCTAAGACTTCGCTAGGCTAGCAATAGTTAATGATTGCACACGTATGTCACATCTCATATAATACTTAACATATCCAAACAACCACGACTATGTAAAGAATTGCACGTGTGTAATAAGTATCAAAACGTGTATGTGTAAGTTTGTATAAGCAACATGTTTCACCCCGAAAGATGTGAAATAATCGTAAAGCGGGGCATAAGAACTCACGTGTTTAATAAATGAGACTTGTAGATGTAATAAGAATAACCACGAATAAGATTTCCAACACAAACGTCACAACGCACCTAAATGAAATAAAGTAGCGCGTTATAATTTGTTCGATGATTAATTGTAGGTCTAATAATTATCCGTATTTATTACATGTTAATAACGTGATCGGTTAAATGGAACGAATGGATTATACTTGGTATAATCAATTGTTAGCGCGTAAGAGAAATAATAAATAAAACTTGATTAAATTGTACGTTGAACCGGTTTATAACGATTGTATATAATAATTATGATAAGCGGTTTGGCTACTATAAGAAACTATATATAAATATATATATATTTATAGGTATAAGTAATTAAACACTTTAATTGTTTAAATATATATATAAATATATATACTAAACAATTATAATATTGTGTATAATAATCATAACAAGTGATTTAGCTACTAAAAGAACTATGTATATATATATTGTTTGAATATATATATAAATATATAAAACGATTATAATATTGTATAATCATAATAAGTGATTTAATTACTAAAAGAACAATATATATAATATATATATATAGGTATAAATAACTAAACAATTTAATTATTTAAAAATATATATACATATACAAGTATTATGTTTACTCATTTCTTTTGTATTTTTAAAACTAAAATAATGTATTTATAAATACAAGAGTATTTTATAAAAAATTAAATTAGCCCCAAATTAATTAAACAAAAGTAAACAAAATAATCTGCATTTTATAAAATTAATTTTAGAAATTTTCAGAATTTAAAAAGGTTTAATAATTAAAAAGAAATAAAGAAAAGAAAAAAAATCGAAAAAAAAGAAAACAGGGGAGGGGGCTGCCCGGGGTCGAACCCGGGGCCTCCCTGTGAACATGGGACGGAGGAACCAGTGAACCAGGGCCGTGGCCTGGTTCACATTGGTTTGTTTTAAACTTAAACACAAGTCGCCCAGGTTTCCCCCTTTTCTTATGAACCCTAGGTTCAACCGGATCAAAATTGACCCTCGATTCGGTGTTAATCACCTAAATCGTCATAGGGCTTTTGATCCTTGATCAAAAACGAGTAGAATACAGGTTTGGATTACCTGTTTTGATGAGGTTTTGGTTGTTTTCGAGTTCGATATTTGATTCGGGTGTTCTTGGGTTGGGGTTTTATGATTGAGAGGTTTTCTTGTGCAATTGAGGGTTCAGAGAGTTTAGGAACTTCAAAATGAATCCGAACCCCTCAATTTGTAGCTTCGATTACACGGTTTCGGCATAACCCGTTTGATTTTGAAACCGCGTCCGAATTTACCAAAATTGTGCGATTCGAGCTGTTATTTTGCGATGTTGATTGATTTATTAATTGATTAGGCCGCGTATTTACTTTAGGTGTGATTGATTTGGTTTAATTTGTGAAATTGACCATGATTTGATTCGAATTTTTAAAGTTTTGATTCGGTTTCGATTTGGAAAGTTTGTACGAGTGGGAAATTGAAATTTCGAGTGGGTTCGGGTTCGAAACTGAGGGTCGAGCGAGTTGGGGGGTTCAATTGGGTCAAATCGATGCAAAATGAGGGTTTGAAGCTTCGTCGGAGCTCGGCCGGAGCTCCGGCCGAAGCCACCGGAAAAACGGGGGTGAAAAGGGGGTGGTTTGGGAATTTACACAAATGGCCCCTGTGCTTTCAGTTTTATCATTTTATGTATTAAACTTGTATTTAGAGTTTTCAAAATGACAAGTTAACCCCTGCACTTTAATACTTGGTTATTATTATTGTTATTATTATTATTATTATTTATTATTTATTATTATTATTATTATTATTATTATTATTATTATTATTATCATTATTATTACTTTATTATTATTATTATTAACATTATATTATTATTATCATTATTATTATTATTATTATTATTATTATTATTATTATTATTATTATTATTATTATTGTTATTATTATTATTATTATTATTATTATTTTATTTTTATTTTATTATTATTATTATTATTATTATCTATTATTATTATTGTTATTATTTTTATATATATAAAAATTTACTAAGGATGCTATACATTTGCATAAATAAAATGGACACAAAAATACAGGATGTTACAGTCTCCCCAACTTAAAAGAATTTCGTCCCGAAATTAAGAATCAAAAAGGGTTACAAGAATAAGTAAGGGTAAGTCTTCTTCATGTGTTCTTCACGCTCCCAAGTGAATTCCGCTCCTCGTTTGTTCTCCCATCGAACCTTTACAATTGGGGTCGTAGAGGTCCTAGTCTTCTTCATAATGCGATCCATGATTTCGACGGGTTTTTCAACGAAGTGTAGTGACTCGTTGATCTGAATGTCTTCCAATGGCACATGCAAATTATCGTCGGCCAGACACTTCCTCAGATTCGAGACGTGGAAGACAGGGTGAATTCCACTAAGGTCGGAGGGTAGTTCTAGTTTGTAGGCCACTTTCCCGATTCTTTTCTGAACCTTGAAAGGCCCTACAAACCTTGGAGCTAACTTGCCCTTCCTTCCAAAGCGAACCACACCCTTCCACGGTGAGACCTTGAGAAGGACCATCTCCCCAACTTGAATTCCAGTGGCTTGCGACGTTTATCAGCGTAGCTTTTCTGTCGACTCCTTGCCACTTCCAGGTTCTTGCGGATGATAGCGACTTTATCGGTCGTCTCTTGTATGAGCTCGGGACCGGTAATAAGATTCTCGCCAACGTCGGTCCAGCAGATTGGTGAACGACACTTACGACCGTAAAGTGCTTCGAACGGTGCCATTTGGATGCTTGAGTGGTAACTGTTGTTGTAGGAGAATTCTGCGAGCGGTAGGTGCGTATCCCAGTCGCCACCAAAGTCGAGGACACAGAGACGCAACAGGTCTTCCAGGGTTTGGATCGTCCGCTCGGTTTGGCCATCGGTTTGGGGATGGTAAGCCGTGCTTAAATCCAATTGTGTACCCATAAGTTCTTGCATAGTAGACCAAAAGTGAGAAGTGAATCGAGCGTCTCGGTCGGATATAATGTGAAGAGGCACACCATGACGGCTTACGATCTCGTCGATGTAAATCCGGGCTAACCTTGATGTCCTATATGTGTCGCGTATGGGTATGAAATGTGCCGACTTAGTCAATCGGTCGACGATTACCCATATGCTATCGTGCCCGCGGGATGTCCGAGGTAGCTTGGTTATGAAATCCATGGATATATGTTCCCACTTCCACATGGGAATTTCGGGTTGTTCGAGTAATCCACTTGGACGTTGATGCTCCGCTTTAACCTTCGTGCACGTAAGGCACTTAGCAACATAGGTTGCTATGTCTCGTTTCATTCCGGGCCACCAATATTGACTCCGTAAGTCCATGTACATCTTATCGGAGCCCGGGTGAATAGAATAACGAGTCCGATGTGCTTCGTTCATGATAGAAGCCCGAAGGTTATTGAGTTTGGGAATCCAGATTCGGTTTGCGAAATACATTAACCCATTGGCTCTTGTTTCTAATTGGGCTAAGAGATTTGGCTCGAGTTCTTCCTTCATACCCCCTTCGGTGTGCACCGCTTGCTGTGCTTCTCGAATACTCGCCTCGATGTCACAATCGATCTTTAAGTTCTGCAATAACACTGTAGCATTGTTGACATCGAGTCGGACTTCAGTGTCAAACTCTCCCAATGTATCGAACCATTGGCGTCGGTCGCGAATCTCTTGAACGGAAACCATCTTTTGATGCGTCTTTCGACTCAATGCATCGGCTACGACATTTGCCTTGCCGGGATGGTAGCGGATATCACAATCGTAGTCGCTAATTAGTTCCACCCAATGACGTTGCCTCATATTGAGGTCTTTCTGATTGAAAACGTGTTGGAGGCTCTTGTGGTCCGTGTAGACTATACATTGCGTGCCGTATAGATAGTGTCTCCAGATTTTCAAAGCAAAGGCCACCGCTCCGAGCTCGAGATCGTGCGTCGTATAATTTACCTCGTGAACCTTCAATTGTCTCGAGGCATATGCGATGACCTTTCCCCGTTGCATGAGAACACAACCAAGGCCTTGTTTCGACGCGTCGCAGTATACCGTGAAGTCATCATTTCCATCTGGTAGCGTCAGAATAGGGGCATTGCACAACTTGTGCTTCAATGTCTCAAACGCCTCTTCTTGCTCGGCTTTCCACTCGAAAGGCTTGTTCTTCTGAGTCAAGGATGTGAGTGGCTTTGCGATTTTTGAGAAGTTGGCAATAAATCGCCGGTAATACCCGGCTAGACCAAGAAACGATCGAACTTCCGTCGGAGTTGTGGGAGCACTCCAATTCTTTACGGCTTCAACCTTCGCAGGGTCGACGTGAATTCCTTGACTATTCACAACGTGCCCTAAGAACTGTACTTCTTCAAGCCAAAACTCACATTTCGAGAATTTCGCGTACAGTTGTTCCTTCTTCAACAGTTCGAGGATTTGACGGAGATGAAGTTCATGATCGGAGCGAGACTTGGAATAAATAAGAATGTCGTCAATGAAAACGATGACGAACTTGTCTAGGTATGGCTTGCACACCCGATTCATAAGATCCATGAAGACCGCTGGAGCATTGGTTAAGCCGAAAGGCATAACCATGAACTCGTAATGCCCATACCGGGTGCGGAATGCAGTCTTTGGGATATCGTCGTCGTGGACTCGCAGTTGATGATAACCCGAACGCAAGTCGATTTTTGAAAAGATTGCAGCTCCTTGAAGTTGGTCGAAAAGATCGTTGATACGAGGAAGAGGATACCGGTTCTTGATAGTCAACTTGTTGAGCTCACGGTAATCGATACACATGCGGAAAGACCCATCTTTCTTCTTCACAAATAAGACAGGTGCACCCCAAGGAGAAGAACTAGGGCGGATAAACCCCTTCTCGGATAATTCCTGGAGTTGGCTAGAGAGTTCTTGCATTTCCGATGGTGCAAGTCGGTAAGGTGATTTAGCCGCGGGGCTTGCTCCCGGAATCAAGTCAATTTTAAATTCTACTTCGCGTACGGGAGGTAACCCGCTAAGATCATCGGGAAAGACCTCAGGGAATTCTCGTACAACTGGAACATCTTTGAGTTCCTTCTCCTTGGTTTTGGTGTTGACTACATAGGCCAAAAATGCCGGATAACTCTTACTTAGGCATTTCTGAGCCTTAGTACATGACATAAGCTTGAGACCTTTGGAGGACCGTTCACCGAACACCTTCAACGTGTCCCCGGAGAGTAAGGGCATGCGAATGCACTTCTCGAAACAAATGATCTCGGCATGGTTCTTAGATAACCAATCCATGCCAATAATGACGTCGAAACTCCCGAGCTTCATAGGAATAAGGTCGATAAGAAACTTATGGTCGTCGAGACACAATAGACAATCGCGGATAACCACGTCGACGGTGATGGGTTCTCCATCAGCAACTTCGACGGTGAGAGGTCTCTCTAGATTTGAGCGAGGTTTAGAAAGTGTCGGCTCGAACTCTAAGGAAACGAAACTTCTATCGGCGCCCGAATCAAATAATACGTATGCATAGGTGTCATTAATAAGAAACATACCTGTATAGGTTTTAAAGGCACTTAAGGACACAAGTAAGGAATTTTAAGAGAAATTCTGTGGGGATAGGGTTGCAATTTTTACGTACCGTTCACCACCTCGTTGTTCGCCTGGGCTTGGTTCGCGTTGATGTTGAAAGCACGTCCACGAGCTTGTGGAACATTGCCCACAAGACGAGGGCACTGGGGTCGGTAGTGACCTGGTTCTCCACAGTTGTAGCAGACCCGATTTGGTTCCGTCACTGCGTTTCCCAATGCTCGGCGACACGTTGCCACAAGGTGCCCGTACTTGCCACATAGTGTGCAGATGCGACACGGAAGATTGCCCGGGTGGTGATACCTACACGTGTTACACATAGGTAGAGGGCCCGCATAAGCCCTTGCCACGGGCACTTGTGCTGCCGGTGTAGCCCCGGTAGTACACTGTCTTTGGGGCGGTTTAGGAGCAGCCACGGCGTAGTTCCGTGCCGGTACAAACTTCCGTTTCTTGTTATCAGGCTTGACCTCCTTAACCTCCTCGGAGGTCGTCTTCTCAGTCTTCTTGGCACCCTTTGCGGACATAGTGCCCGCTCGGATGTGGTTCTCCGTCAGCTGTACCGTGATAGTAATGGCTTCTTCCAAAGTTGCGGGTCGGCTACCCACAACGGCATCCTGAATCTGAGGCGGTACACCCTTAATGAATTTTTCCACGTTTCGGGAAACAGTATCCACCATGTGTGGCAGCAGTATGCTTAGTTCATGATGACGGGTAGAATATGCCAGATGGTTCCCGCCATCCTGTTTCAAATTCCAGAATTCCTCCTCCAGTTTCTGGATTTCACTCCTAGGGCAAAACTTGGCTATGGCTATGTTTTTGAATTCCTCCCAAGTTAAAGCCAAGATTACATCGGGGCCTCGGTTCCTCTTTTCACTGTTCCACCATGTTAAGGCCCGTTGCTGTAGCATACTGGTGGCATACCTTACTTTGAGTGCTTCGGGGCACTCATAGTTGACGAAGGTGTTCTCCATCCCTTCAAACCACTCTAAGAGACCGGTGGCACCTTCCTTGCCACTATAACTGGGTGGCTTGCATGAACTAAAATGCTTGAAGGTGCAAGACTGGTTGTTACGCCGTTGGTTTGCACTATTTTCCCCTTGACCGTTGCTATTGTTCGTGACGTTTGCGATCATAGTGCTGCTGAGTTCAGCCACCATGGTCGGGATGACCGCAGCCATTTGCCGGGCAATCATGGCAGCAAGCTTACGGCCGGATCTTCCTCGGTTTCCGTGGTAACGAGACATGCTGGAAAAAATACAAATTGGGTTAGGATCGGTTAAAGGATAATATGGGTGGGCACTTAAGGTAAGAATCATGAATTATACGGAATGATTCCATTTGGTGACGCATCACCATTTGGAAACGTTGACACGTCAAGATGAATTGACCCATTCACCTCAGAAACTCGTGTATGTTGGTCATAGTTTATCACTCATCCCGGAAATCCCCAGGTAGCGTAACGGTTCCCTCAATGAGATTTATACGTATACGCTTGCTTTAGCCCGAGGGCCTTTTGCCAGAAAATCCAGAATACAGGTGTCTATGTACCACACTAGTTCTTTGGTTTATGAAATCAAAAATCTTGATGGGATATTTACAAGATTAGACATAAGGTCTAAAGAATTCCTATCAATAGATTCTACTTGGAGACGAGAATAAGTTTAAGAAATAGTAACTGTCGGGGAGAATTAACGTTTAAGATAAGTCTAGGGGAGACGGGTAACAATATGTAATCATGTAGAAAGGCACCTATGCTAAGGCATCACATTGCACATAATAAGGCATAGCGTTAGGCAGCATGCAAACAATAAGTATGTATTCATAAGAATACTATTCTATAAGGATCATGCATAAACTATAGCCTAGGTCACCATTTCTAATAACCTAAATCCCTATAGTTATGGGCTCTGATACCAATCTGTCACACCCCAACCTTGACGGCGGAAACATCGAGGTGCGAGGGTTAAGATTGTTCACAGCCACATAACGCTATGTTAAAGTATAAAATGCCATTAATCAATTGTTTTCAATCACCACATACATCAATGTCTCAAAATAAATCAAACAAAAACAAGAATTCAATCGTCTTTATTAAGCCTAGGTCCATGATCTAGGTTTAAGCATTCCTTCAATCATTGCTAAGCTTGCACATTACCTGAAACATGTTGAAAATAAAGTCAACTAACTAGTTGGTGAATTCTCATGGTTTTAAATACAATAAGTATACAAAATGTGGTAATTCTAGTCAATGGTCACAAGATAGCAAGTATATAGAACATGCATAGTTACAATCAAGCCTCGACTGAATAATATGAATAAGCATGATTAGCTAAGTGTATTTGGTTCCCTAGTGCACAAGCATACGGCTCCTAGGAGTCGGCAATACATCGACTTTAGCACCAAATAGGCTTGTCAGGCCCAAAGATCTAAGACTTCGCTAGGCTAGCAATAGTTAATGATTGCACACGTATGTCACATCTCATATAATACTTAACATATCCAAACAACCACGACTATGTAAAGAATTGCACGTGTGTAATAAGTATCAAAGCGTGTATGTGTAAGTTTGTATAAGCAACATGTTTCACCCCGAAAGATGTGAAATAATTGTAAAGCGGGGCATAAGAACTCACGTGTTTAATAAAGGAGACTTGTAGATGTAATAAGAATAACCACGAATAAGATTTCCAACACAAACGTCACAACGCACCTAAACGAAATAAAGTAGCGCGTTATAATTTGTTTGATGATTAATTGTAGGTCTAATAATTATCCGTATTTATTACATGTTAATAACGTGATCGGTTAAATGGAACGAATGGATTATACTTGGTATAATCAATTGTTAGCGCGTAAGAGAAATAATAAATAAAACTTGATTAAATTGTACGTTGAACCGGTTTATAACGATTGTATATAATAATTATGATAAGCGGTTTGGCTACTATAAGGAACTATATATAAATATATATATATTTATAGGTATAAGTAATTAAACACTTTAATTGTTTAAATATATATATAAATATATATACTAAACAATTATAATATTGTGTATAATAATCATAACAAGTGATTTAGCTATTAAAAGAACTATGTATATATATATTGTTTGAATATATATATAAATATATAAAACGATTATAATATTGTATAATCATAATAAGTGATTTAATTACTAAAAGAACAATATATATAAATATATATATATAGGTATAAATAACTAAACAATTTAATTATTTAAAAATATATATATACATATACAAGTATTATGTTTACTCATTTCTTTTGTATTTTTAAAACTAAAATAATGTATTTATAAATACAAGAGTATTTTATAAAAAATTAAATTAGCCCCAAATTAATTAAACAAAAGTAAATAAAATAATCTGCATTTTATAAAATTAATTTTAGAAATTTTCAGAATTTAAAAAGGTTTAATAATTAAAAAGAAAAAGAAAAAAAAAAAATCGAAAAAAAAGAAAACAGGGGAGGGGGCTGCCCGGGGTCGAACCCGGGGCCTCCCTGTGAACATGGGACGGAGGAACCAGTGAACCAGGGCCGTGGCCTTGGTTCACATTGGTTTGTTTTAAACTTAAACACAAGTCGCCCAGGTTTCCCCCTTTTCTTATGAACCCTAGGTTCAACCGGATCAAAATTGACCCTCGATTCGGTGTTAATCACCTAAATCGTCATAGGGCTTTTGATCCTTGATAAAAAACGAGTAGAATACAGGTTTGGATTACCTGTTTTGATGAGGTTTTGGTTGTTTTCGAGTTCGATATTTGATTCGGGTGTTCTTGGGTTGGGGTTTTATGATTGAGAGGTTTTCTTGTGCAATTGAGGGTTCAGAGAGTTTAGGAACTTCAAAATGAATCCGAACCCCTCAATTTGTAGCTTCGATTACACGGTTTCGGCATAACCCGTTTGATTTTGAAACCGCGTCCGAATTTACCAAAATTGTGCGATTCGAGCTGTTATTTTGCGATGTTGATTGATTTATTAATTGATTAGGCCGCGTATTTACTTTAGGTGTGATTGATTTGGTTTAATTTGTGAAATTGAACATGATTTGATTCGAATTTTTAAAGTTTTGATTCGGTTTCGATTTGGAAAGTTTGTACGAGCGGGAAATTGAAATTTCGAGTGGGTTCGGGTTCGAAACTGAGGGTCGAGCGAGTTGGGGGGTTCAATTGGGTCAAATCGATGCAAAATGAGGGTTTGAAGCTTCACCGGAGCTCGGCCGGAGCTCCGGCCGAAGCCACCGGAAAAACGGGGGTGAAAAGGGGGTGGTTTGGGAATTACACAAATGGCCCCTGTGCTTTCAGTTTTATCATTTTATGTATTAAACTTGTATTTAGAGTTTTCAAAATGACAAGTTAACCCCTGCACTTTAATACTTGGTTATTATTATTGTTATTATTATTATTATTATTATTATTATTATTATTATTATTATTATTATTATTATTATTATCATTATTATTACTTTATTATTATTATTATTATTAACATTATATTATTATCATTATTATTATTATTATTATTGTTATTATTATTATTATTATTATTATTTTTATTTTATTATTATTATTATTATTATCTATTATTATTATTGTTATTATTTTTATATATATATAAAAATTTACTAAGGATGCTATACATTTGCATAAATAAAATGGACACAAAAATACAGGATGTTACAGTGGATGTGTTTGTCCTTCGGCCGAGAGTCTCATGTAGTGGGATTAGTAATGATGAACTCTAGGTATAGGTTAGTGAGGTGGTGATCTTAGATATGCTTAGTTGAACCTTAGGCTTAGGTGACAGCTTGGGGTGATGCTTGGTGTTGTGCAAGGTGGTGGTTCAAGAGGTAGATGACTCACCAAATCATTAATGCAAGATTACTAAGGTTTAAGGTTTTAATCGGGTTATTAATGAACCGAGTTTGAAGCTTTATGTTGAGGTTTAGACGTTTAAGGTTCGCTTAGTTTTGTTTTGATGCCAAATTACCTTTGATGTTTTATTGTATTGTGGTGTTTAGTTGGGTTGTAACATGGTTCATTTGGTCTTATAATGTTGAAGTATTTTTGATCAAACAATGTTTGGTAACTTATACGTATGACCACATGCATACGTAAATTTTTTATCCATGCATACATAATTTTTCATGCATGTAAGCATGCATACACATCACACACACACACACACACACACACACATATATATATATATATATATATATTCATGAAACACCTACGTAAATCATAAAGAGTTAGTCAGATAATGGTTAATACGTGTATGAATCTTAAGTTTGCCTAACCTTAATTTTTAGGATTGTCACATTCTCACCCTTTTAAAAGAATTTTGTCCTGAAATTCATTTGGAGAGTAGTTCCTAAAGTTGAGTAGAACTTATCTGATTACTGACTTCGAATAAGTGGGGGTATTTCTTTTTGATTTCATCTTCTCTTTCCTATGTAAATTCTGGTCCTCTTTTTGCATTCCATTTAACTTTCACTATGAGAATTCTATTCCTTCTTAATCTCTTCACTTCCTTGTCTATGATAGCTATTGGTTCTTCCACAAAATAAAGTTTCCTATTCATCTTGACTTCTTGAATTGACACTTTTAATGTCTCATCTGTTAGACATTTCTTTAGGTTGGACACGTGAAAAGTGTTATGTACTTTACTCAGCTCTTGTGGTAATTCTAACTTATATGCTACAGGACCAATGATTTTAAATAGGCCAACATACCTAGGGTTTAACTTACTCCGCTTTCCAAATCGGATAATTCTTTTTATGGGTGATATCTTTAGATAAACTTTGTCTCCAACTTGAAATTCCAATGGCTTTCTGTCACACCCCGACCGACGGCGGAATCATCGGAGCGGACGAGCGAATGATTGATTGTTCATAACACATGGTTGTCTAATAGTGGAGATAATATTAAAATCAGATTACAAGATAGCATGAGTTTACACAAGCAAATACAACAGCTGAAATCACAAATAGTAATTGTCTTTTATTTTGACTAAGTCCGGGTCTTAAATGAGCATGTAGAAGTCCACTAACTTGCTTAACCTGAAATCATGTGAAAAGTAACGAGTCATCTAAAAATTAACCGGTGAGTAATCACAGTTTTGAATATACATATAGATTGATTGATTGATTGAGAATAATCCAATTCACAAGATAACGTTAAGACTTATATTGCAATAGCGAAGCATATAGATAAACCGACACAATATAAACCCCTTGACTTGACACTTGCATATAATAGACTTGCACACAAACACCATAGATTGACTAATTGCCTCTGGCACAATCACCACTCGTAAGCCATGTGGGGTGGGTTATCCAAACCAGTAGGTCTACCATTGATACCAGGATTAATTGATTGTATTAGGGTTTTACTTTCGTCTAGTTTATCACAGTATGTTCACATAGTTGCAAGTAATAACATAACCTGTCTTGAATTGAATTTAGAATGAAATATCAATAGAATATCATGATTGAATATTGTATCACATGTAACACCCGTACTTTCTTTTTGTAAAGAAATAAAAGAATAAAAGAGAAAGAAAAAGGAAGAAATGAAAGTCAACCTAAAGTTGAGGGATAAAAAGTGCTAAAAGGACAAAGATAATAAAAGTTGGTGAATAAGGGGGTATGGCCGCCCATTTTGGCTTGTCAAACACTTTCATTCGGATTTTAGAGAGAGAGAGAGCAGAAGCTCTCAAACATTTGAAGAACAAGAAGAAAATTCGGATTTAAGGTAAAGTTTAGTGTTTTTAAGTTGTTCTTGGCTAAATTAGCCTCGGTTATGTGTTCTTATGTGTGTGTTTGTGTGTTCGGGTGTGTTTACTGGGTTTTATAGGTGTTAAAATTGTAGCAAACGGGTTTTTAAAGAAATGTTCAAATAGGGTCATGAGTCCAAATAGTTCTCATATGCCCAAACAGTACCTAATACGCCTAAGGCTCATAAGCCTCAACAGTGCTCATATGCTTGAAAATGACTTAGAAAAAGTTGTGTAAAGTGATATGCCCAAACAGGGCTCTTACGCCTGCAAAATAGGCTTAAAAGTTTAAGTGTGAGATGATAAGCCTAAACAGTGTCCTTATGAGTCTGAACAGTGGTCATATGCCTAGAAAAGTCAGCTGGACGACTAAGTGTAGGGTCATGAGTCCCAACAGTGCTCATACGCCCGAATAGCTTATACGCCCAAAGTGAAAATATTTCTAAGTGTAGGTTGGTGAGCCTACATAGTGATGAAAAGTCTGAACAGGGCTCATGCGCCCAAACAGGGCTCATGCGCCCAAACACTTAGAATTTTTACAGAAATGTTTCTGGGAGTCTGAGCCTAAGGGTTTTGACCGAGGTTGACTTAGAGCTTATTAATGATGATGTTTCATGCATGATATGATTACTTATGATTGTTCCTTAATATAGTTATTGCTACTACTATTATTACTTATAGCATGTGACTTTACGTGGTATGTTATTATCGTAACGTAAAGTATATCGTAATAATAAAGTGAAAGAGCAATAAAGCAAAGAAGAGGAACATTAATAAAATGTTAATAAGTTTTGCAGGCACATAGGAGGGACACGACCGTGTTGTCATTAGCTCAACTGTGTTACGGGTTAGCTACCCATTATGCACACAGGGTCGATCAATTGAGATTGGCAGGACCTTTGTAGCGTGCCCTGGGTGATTGGGTCGGCCTTGTACATAGTCCACATAGCCCTTTCGAGGGATACAGTTGAACCCTTCGGGGGGATACCCATAGCCCTTTCGAGGGATACAGTTGAACCCTTCGGGGGGATACCCATAGCACTTTCGAGGGATACAGTTGAACCCTTCGGGGGGATACCCATAGCCCTTTCGAGGGATACAGTTGAACCCTTCGGGGGGATACCCATAGCCCTTTCGAGGGATACAGTTGAACCCTTCGGGGGGATACCCATAGCCCTTTCGAGGGATACAGTTGACCCTTTCGAGGGATATAGATGGCCCATCACCCGTTTTTCCATCGCGCATATAGTTGGGGCATTGCGCACTGGTCCACATAGACAGTGGAACATAAAGTTAAAAAGTTTACAGACAAGGCATACAGTACAGAGAACGAACAATATTTATTCACATAGTTAATGCGTGCTCGCATACACAGTACAGAGTTGTAATTTACAGAAAAGAGTATTTTCATATACGACATATAGAAAGTATTTTATTATGTATAAAACTAGAGCTCACTCAGCAACGCTGACTTTTATACATTTTCAGTTGGCAGGTAATTATTGTTGAGGATGGCACGAGGGCGAAGCTACTCGGCAGGGAAAGACTGACATCCATTCTTAACAGGAATCACTGTTGTTTTGTAATACAGTTAAACTAATCTTTTGTAAACTGACTAAACCAGGGTGTATTGCTTAGCAACAGTGTTATTAATGAAATGAATGGCTTTTGTTTAAATTAATTCTGCTGCATTATTTTATTAAATGTATACTAGTAGGTATCTATGATGCAATGAATGACCAACTGTGGGGTGCCCGGGATTGGGGCCTTACAAGTTGGTATCAGAGCCATAGTTTAAGTGAAACGGGTAAATTTTCAAAATAAACCTTAACTTAAACTGAAAATGGGACAGAAGGAGGGATGTCAGCCCGAGTAGCTACGTGCCATCAGGTATTTCTTTACATAAAGTTAACCAGAATTATGTGCGTGTGCTATTTGGCTTATGTGTTCTTAGTAGATTTAGATACTGATGTAGTCAGGATAGGAAATGCTTGGGGTGTGAAGATTAAAGTAAGTGGCTAATCACAACTGGCCACTGTCATTAGGGACTTACTATACTCAACATAGACTGAGCTACTACCTTGAATGACCATATCGGTGTTTGAATCTTATAGTGCTTAAGATGGCTGAGAGGGGATTCCGGAAGGTTGCTCTAGGTGGAGGTCTTGGTGGACGTGGCACTAGGTCGCGTGTTATGAGGGGCACGATGGTGAATGCTGAAACATTGCCTGAAGGGCTCGGGCTTCATCACCATATAGGTGGGGATGGAAGCCCTAATCTGACAACCTTAGTGAAGGAGGCCATAGCTGAGGGGGTGCAACAGGTCATGCACACGATACCGCCGGCGGTGGTGACTGGGGTCGTGAGAGCCGTAAGGGAAGATGAAAGGATAGGAGGCAACTTGAGTGAGAAACATTCTGGTAACGATGGTTTCACTCCCAAGGCCAAAAGGACGAAGGTCGAGAGTCATAAGATGGCCGTACTGAGCGAAAGACAAAGATATGTAGCAAGTGTGGAAGGAACCATACGGGAGAATGTAGGTGGGGGTCAAACGTCTGCTTCAAATGTGGAAGGAATGGCCACATGGCAAGGGATTGTTGTGTGGTGAAGTGTTATGCCTGTGGTAAGAAGGGGCATATGAGGAGGGACTACAAGGAACCAGGGGTGGAGAGCTCCAGTGTAAAGGATGGAATCGAGCAGGAGAAAGAGAAGACTAGGGCAGATCTCGATGTCATGACAGGTATATTCCTAGTAGAATAGAGATGTATCTCTGTATTATTTGATTCCGGTGCTAGTATGAGTTTTATTTCTACTATCTTTTGTGCTAAGTTGTCTGTTAGTAGTAGGGGTATTAGCGAGCCTTTTGATGTAGAAACTGCTACCGGTAAGTCCACCAGAGTTACTAATGTAATAGAAGATTGTGCCATAGAATTAGAAGGTCACAGGTTTGCTGCCAAATTACATGTGACGCCTCTAGGTGGATTTGATGTAGTACTAGGGATGGAATTGGTTAGCAACCTATGAAGCGAATATTGTGTGTCGTAAGAAGATGATTAGACTGACGGCGCCTGACGGAAGTCCGGTGACAATATACGGCGATCGGGTTACGACGATTCCGAAAGTGATTTCGATGGCGGTGGCGGGAAAGTGCATGAGACGTGGATGTAGAGCTTATTTGGCCTACGTGAAGGATGTGGACACATCAACACCATAATTATCCGATGTACCGGTGGTGTGTGACTTTCCCGATCTATTTCCAGAGGACCTATCAGGTGTGCCACCAGATCGCCAAATCGAATTTCAAATCGACTTGATACCCAGCGCCCAACTTGTCGCCAAGGCACCGTATCGATTAGCTCCGACTGAAATGAAGGAGTTAATGGAGCAACTACAAGAATTGCTCGATAAGGGTTTCATCAGACCGAGTATCTCTCCTTGGGGTGCTCCGGTCTTATTCGTAAAGAAGAAGGACGGTAGCATGAGAATGTGTATTGACTACCGTGAGTTGAACAAATTGACGATAAAGAATCGGTATCCGTTACCGAGGATTGACGACTTGTTTGACCAGCTCCAGGGTGCCAGTTGGTTCTCGAGGATAGATCTTCGATCTGGCTACCAGCAATTGAAAGTGAGGGAGCAGGACATTCCTAAAACAGCTTTTCGTACGCGTTATGGACACTATGAGTTTCTAGTTATGTCCTTTAGTTTAACCAACGTGCCAGCTGCTTTTATGGATTTGATGAATCGGGTGTGCCGGCCAATATTAGATAAATTAGTGATTGTGTTCATCGATGATATCCTGATTTATTCGAGGAGCGAAGAAGAGCATGCCAGTCACATTCGGGAAGTGTTGGAGACTCTAAGAAAGGAGAAACTGTATGCTAAGTTCTCCAAATGTGCTTTCTGGCTACGCGAGGTGCAATTTCTGGGTCACGTGGTAAATGCTGAGGGAATCATGGTGGACCCGGCAAAGGTTGAGGCTGTGATGCAATGGAAGTCACTAAAGACGCCATCCGAGATTCGTAGCTTCTTGGGATTGGCGGGCTACTACAGGAGATTTATTCAAGACTTCTCCAAGATAGCCTCACCTTTGACTAAATTGACTCGCAAGGACGTGAAGTTCGTGTGGGGTCGAGAGCAGGAGAGTGCCTTTGAGGAGTTGAAGACGAGACTAACACAAGCTCCTGTCCTGACATTGCCCGAGGGGAGTGAAGACTTAGTGGTATATTCGGATGCATCCTACTCTGGGCTAGGTTTCGTGTTGATGCAACGTGGAAGGGTAATAGCCTACGCATCCCGACAACTGAAAACCCACGAAGTCAACTATCCCACACACGATCTAGAATTAGCCGTGGTGGTTTTCGCATTGAAGATTTGGCGGCACTATCTATACGGGACTAAGTGCACCATCTTCACAGACCACAAAAGCTTGAAGTAATTTTCGAGCAAAAAGATTTAAACATGAGGCAGAGGCGATGGTTGGAGCTCATCAAGGACTACGATTGTGAAATCCATTACCATCCGGGCAAGGCCAATGTGGTGGCAGATGCCCTTAGCCGAAAGGAGAGACCCGAGCCGATTCGGGTGAAGGCTTATCAGTTAATCATGACCTCCGACGTGATGACACAGGTTAAGGAGTTTCAAGACGAGGCTTTGAAAGAAGATTGTCTTAACTCCGAAAGGATGAGAGGTCTAGTTACGGAATTGGGTGAGAACACTCTTGGTGTTAAGACCCGATTCGGGCGAATATGGATTCCTCGATACGGGGATCTACGTAGAAAGATTATGGACGAGACCCATAAAACTCGATACTCCATTCATCCCGGTGCTACCAAGATGTATCACGATATGAAGAAAGATTACTGGTGGCCAGGTATGAAACGTGACGTAGTGGAGTACGTGAGTAAATTACTTACTTGTCTCCAAGTAAAGGCGGAACACCAGAAACCGTATGGGAAGATCCAACCGTTAGACATACCCGAATAGAAGTAGGAGCATATCACCATGGACTTCATTACTAAGCTACCTCGAACATCGAGAGGATGTGATGCTATTTGGGTGATTGTCGACCGACTAACAAAGAGTGCTCACTTCCTACCGATCCGCGAGACGTATTCATCCGAAATATTGGCGGATTTGTTTAACAAGGAGATTGTGGCCCGTCATGGTGTGCCGGTGTCTATCGTGTCGGATCGTTACACCCGGTTTACGTCGAAGTTTTGGAGAAGATTCCATGACGCAATGGGGACGAGGCTACACATTAGTACAGCCTATCATCCTCAGACGGACGGTCAGTCTGAAAGGACGATACAGACACTCAAGGATATGCTTCGAGCATGCGTGATCGATTTTGGAGGAAGTTGGGATGATCACTTGCCGTTAGCAGAATTCTCGTACAACAATAGCTATCATGCCAGCATTGGTATGCCACCATATGAGGTGCTATATGGTAGGAGATGTAGGACGCCCGTGTGTTGGGGAGACATTAGGCAGAAAGAGTTAGGAGGTATTAAGGTGATCGAACCTACGATTGAGAAGTTGGAAAAGATCAAAGCCTTCATGAAGGCGACGAAAGATAGACAAAAGTCGTATGCTGACAAGAGACGAAGACCGATAGAATTCCAGGTTGGCGACCGAGTGATGTTGAAGGTCTCACCTTGGAAAGGGATTATCAGATTCAGGAAACAAGGTAAGTTAAGCCCAAGATACATAGACCCTTTCCGAATCATCGCACAAGTAGGAGAGGTAGCCTATCGACTTGAACTGCCAGATGAGCTAAGTGGAATTCATCCCACATTCCATGTATCTCATCTGAGAAAGTGCTTAGCCGACGAAGATATGATTGTTCCACTGGAGGATATTGAAGTAGACGAACGGCTCAATTACGTTGAGCAACCAGTGGCAATCATTGATCGTAAGGAAAAGAAGTTAAGGAATAAAGTGGTTCCTCTTGTGCGTGTACAGTGGAAGCACAGAAAGGAATCCGAATCCACATGGGAGACTGAGGAAGAGATGTGGCAGCATTATCCTCATCTGTTTGAGGAATAACAGGTTTCGGGGACGAAACCTATATAAGGGGGGTGGACTTGTAACACCCGTACTTTCTTTTTTTAAAGAAATAAAATAATAAAAGAGAAAGAAAAAGGAAGAAATGAAAGTCAACCTAAAGTTGAGGGGTAAAAAGTGCCAAAAGGACAAAGAGAATAAAAGTTGGTGACTAAGGGGTATGGCCGCTCATTTTGGCCTGTCAAACACTTTCATTCGGATTTTAGAGAGAGAGAGCAGAAGCTCTCGGACATTTGAAGAACAAGAAGAAAATTCGGATTTAAGGTAAAGTTTAGTGTTTTTAAGTTTTTCTTGGCTAAATTAGCCTCGGTTATGTGTTCTTATGTGTGTGTTTGTGTGTTCGGGTGTGTTTACTGGGTTTTATAGGTGTTAAAATTATAGCAAACGGGTTTTTGAAGAAGTCATACCCAAGAGACTGCTAAGGTGAGTTCTAGACCCCAGTTTTTACTTGTTCTAAACTCTTTTGGGGCTGAAAATGTATTAAACGATTTTTACCATGTTTATCTATTGATACCCGTATGTGTTTTGGCATGTTTGATGATGTTTATTAGATGGTTATGTGTAGTTCATGCTTAGAAAGCTTAGAACATTTAGGCCTAATGTTTGGGTTTGGAAATATCATAGTAATAGGCTGGACAGGAGGTTGATGAGTCTACACAGTAACCTCTTACGCCCAGGATTTGTCTTAGAAATGTTCTAAGTAGGGTCATGAGTCCAAATAGTTCTCATATGCCCAAACAGTACCTAATACGCCTAAGGCTCATAAGCCTCAACAGTGCTCATATGCTTGAAAATGACTTAGAAAAACTTGTGTAAGGTGATATGCCCAAACAGGGCTCTTACGCCTGAAAAATAGGCTTAAAAGTTTAACTGTGAGATGATAAGCCTAAACAGTGTCCTTATGAGTCTGAACAGTGGTCATATGCCTAGAAAAGTTAGCTGGACGACTAAGTGTAGGGTCATGAGTCCCAACAGTGCTCATACGCCCGAATAGCTTATACGCCCAAAGTGAAAATATTTCTAAGTGTAGGCTGGTGAGCCTACATAGTGATGAAAAGTCTGAACAGGGCTCATGCGCCCAAACAGGGCTCATGCGCCCAAACACTTAGAATTTTTACAGAAATGTTTCTGGGAGTCTGAGCCCTTCGGGGGATACCCATAGCCCTTTCGAGGGATACAGTTGAACCCTTCAGGGGGATACCCATAGCCCTTTCGAGGGATAAAGTTGAACCCTTCGGGGGGATACCCATAGCCCTTTCGAGGGATACAGTTGAACCCTTCGGGGGGATACCCATAGCCCTTTCGAGGGATACAGTTGAACCCTTGGGGGGATACCCATAGCCCTTTCGAGGGATACAGTTGAACCCTTCGGGGGGATACCCATAGCCCTTTCGATGGATATAGATGGCCCATCACCCGTTTTTACATCGCGCACATAGTTGGGGCATTGCGCACTGGTCCACATAGACAGTGGAACATAAAGTTAAAAGTTTACAGACAAGGCATACAGTACAAAGAACGAACAATATTTGTTTACATAGTTAATAAGTGCCCGCATACACAGTACAAAGTTGTAATTTACAGAAAAGAGTATTTTCATATACAACATATAGAAAGTATTTTATTATGTATAAAACTAGAGCTCACTCAGCAACGCTGACTTTTATACATTTTCAGTTGGCAGGTAATTATTGCTGAGGATGGCATGAGGGCGAAGCTACTCGGCAGGGAAAGACTAACATCCATTCTTAACAGGAATCACTGTTGTTTCGTAATGCAGTTAAACTAATCTTTTGTAAACTGACTAAACTAGGGTGTATTGCTTAGCAACAGTGTTATTAATGAAATGAATGGCTTTTGTTTAAATTAATTCCGCTGCATTATTTTACAAAATGTATACTAGTAGGTATCTATGATGCAATGAATGACCAACTGTGGGGTACCCGGAATTGGGGCCTTACATCACATGATTTCCCTCAAATAAGAAATGATATAAAAAAGGGATATGAATACTCACTTGATTGATGAGATTAGAATCTGGATGTGATAGATTAGACACTAACGATTTCCTTATGATTAACCTAAGGAACGGTGCCTCGAATTAGAATAATAGTGATTTGAAAATTTGGGAATGTATTAAGATTTCTATTGGGTTTTGAATGGTAGTTTAAATAAACTAATTTTATTTAGTTTGAATGTCTTGATTTATAATAAATTCATTTCAAGTAATTATATAGAAATAAATCTACCAATACACTTGACCTTTTGATTGATTGTTAATATGCAAGAGGAATAAATAATTAATTTTATTAATTAATTATATGATAATTAATTAAATTTTTAATTATTTAAGTGATTAAAAGAGATAAAAATGATTTGGAAAAATTTATATATAAAACTTTTATGTTTGATTGAGAAAATCATGATTTAAAGAATAATACATAAATATTATTTGAACCCATAATAATTTAGTGATGTTAACCATTGTTTAAAGTCTTATTTTTTAAGAAATTAAATTAGTTATTTCATTTATTTAAACAAATAATAAAATAAATAAATAAAATGTTGAAATAAATTTCAGAAAATAATTGGGTTGTTTTAAAAATTTTTAATGTTTGTAAAAACATTTTATAATTTTTAGAATTTTTTTTCATAATTTTTCTAAAGCAAAAAGGGCCTTAAAAATAGGTGAGGTTGCTCGGGGTCGAACCCGGGACCTCTCGGATGACAAAGAGACTCTGAACCGGTGACCCAGGCATACAGCCGCGGTAATGATCCGGTTTCACATTGTTTTAAACACCATTTCAATCAGACCTTCAAACCATCCGAGCCCTAGTTCGAATCCGGACCAGATCGAAGGTTGATTCGATGTTATTGCTCGGTTTAATCATGGGGCTTTGATTCCCCATGTAAAACCGAGTGTGTATGTATGTTTAATTACCAGAAAGAAAGCGAATTGATGCCGAACACTTCGAAGAACAATCGCGACAGAGGTGGTGATCGATGGGTGATCAAAGCTTATTGGAAATCAAATTAATTTCGTAGGAAGCTTAGAATTTTGATCGATATTAAAAGCCCCTTATCAAATCTTGTTAAAATCAATCGGAGATGGGGTTTATATTGAGTTGCAGGTCGCGATTAAGAAGGGTTCGAATGATGGTGTTCGTGTGATTTTCTGAATGGATTTCGAAGTGGTGGTCGATTGGATGTAGATATAGGATTGTTTACACTCGATTAATTCAATTATTTTTAATGTTTTGGATGTAGATATAGGATTGTTTACACTCGATTAATTCAATTATTTTTAATGTTTGGTGCTTGGTGGTGGCCAAGATCTGGCCGAAAACATGGAGCAGGAAATCGGGGTGAATGGGAGGTGGGGTTGGGATGTTTTTCAATTTTACAAGAATAGTCCCTGTGGTTTGTGAGTTTATTATTTCATGCTTAAACTTTGATTAAAAGTTTCATAAATTACACAATCACCCCTTGCACTTAATTTTCCTCTTTTAAATTTAAATATATTTTTTAAATCATTATTATTATTATTATTATTATTATTATTATTATTATGATTATTGAAATTTTTGAATTAACATCAACGTATTGTTTACAAAATTAACTTTTATTTATCGGAAACACGCGATGTTACAGTCTCCCCTGCTTTAGGAAATTTTGTCCCGAAATTTTAATCATGAGGAGACTGAAACGTACAGATGAGGATATTAGGATTTCATTTGGTCCTCACGTTCCCAGGTGAACTCTGGGCCACGTTTAGATTCCCAGCGAACTTTGACAATAGGTATCCGGCTACGTTTGAGTTGTTTGACTTCCCGATCCATAATTTCCACAGGTTTCTCAATAAAGTGCATAGATTCATCAATCTGGACTTCGTCGAGTGGAACGTGGAGATTTTTATCAGCAAAACATTTCTTGAGGTTGGACACATGAAACGTCGGATGTATATTGCTGAGTTCTTGAGGTAGTTCAAGCTTCTAGACCACTTCCCAATTCGCTCGAGCACTTTGAATGGACCCACGTAACGAGGTGCTAGCTTCCCTTTCTTTCCAAAGCGAATCACTCCCTTCCAAGGTGATACCTTAAGAAGTACGAGATTACCGATATTGTATTCCATGGGCTTACGTCTTCTATCAGCATAATGCTTTTGACGATTTCTAGCAGCGACCAAGTTATCACGGATCTTATGAATTTTGCCGGTTGTTTCTGGTATCAATTCCGGACGAGTAATTTGTGATTCACCAACTTCAGACCAACAGATGGGAGATCGACACTTTCGGCCATACAAGGCCTCAAATGGTGCCATCTGGATGCTGGTATGGTAACTGTTATTGTAAGAGAATTCTATCAACGGAAGATGAGACTCCCACGATCCACTGAAATCAATGACACAAGCCCGGAGCATATCCTCGAGGGTTTGTATCGTTCTTTCATTCTGACCGTCGGTTTGCGGGTGATAGGCTGTGCTAAGATTCAGTTGAGTTTCGAGAGCTGATTGGAGACTTTTCCAAATGAGAGATGAAGCGACCATCACGGTCAGAGATAATATCTTTACTTGACAAAAGATTGTTTAGGAAGACTACCATCACGTAATCAGGTGTTGATGATATCTCAAAATGAAAGTTGATAAGTAAAGAATAAATGGTTCGATGTAGCTAGATCGAGTCAAAACATGAAGATAAAGGGAAAGTAATCGTTTTAAGAATTTACATGCTCCAAGCTTGGAATCAAAATCAACCTAATACGATCGGGTCTCCTTTCAAGTTCAGAGATCATGCTTTGCTTTATTGGTCGAAATACTGACATTATTTCACCCTTCAAGTTACTACATGCCTCTTGTCACTTGATTAAAACCTTGATAAGTTGGAGATCAAGAAATGAGAATAGTCATCAAGGTATGGTTTTCACCCCTAACTTGATGGTGCACTCTCAAGGTATGACCACTAACTTACAAATCAAAAGTTCGATCCCAACTCATTGTTAAGGATCCACAGAAATAAGACGACGTAACTTACCATTAAGGTAAGGAAAATCACTTCTATCTTAATTATAAAGTTTTACAAAAATAAAATATAACAAGATAAACTTCTTCATCAAAATCCAGAATTCACTCCTACTCTGACGAGGTAGTTTCATTTGAGAAAATACAATCCATAAAAATAAATTATCATCAAGGTACGGAATTCATGCCTATCTTGATGATTGAGCTTCATAATAACAAGAAAACAATCGAAGATTGACATTCATCACCAAAGTATGGGTTTCAATCCTATTTTGGTGAGATCATGTCATTTGTGAAATGTAAGTTCCAATGAGAATGATTGAAGTCAATCCTCAAGATAAGGAAATCACCCTAATCCAGAGGATGAAACTTCATAAAACACACAATTGGAAACCATTTATCAAAACGAATAGAGATTCATCAAAGTAAGGGAATCACCCCTGTTTTGATGAGATAGAATTATTTAGGAGATACGAGTGTTCTTAGTTATAGGTCAACTTGCAAACTTTTGCACCTCCCATGGTGAAAGCGGTATGAAGTTTGACTTAACGACGAAAGTAAAATAATATCAATTAGAAATTCGGAAAATTTCAAGTTACATCAGTGTAGCAAAGGAAAAATCATGCTTACAAGCTTAAGATCAAAGTTTGAGATACCAGAATTTGTTATGATGGTGTTCAAATCTTGAATAATTTAAATCAGGGAGACAAAATCAAGGACAAGAATGATTCGACATCACCATGAGATGTTCCAAGTGTAGACGTTCGGTCCGCAAACCGAAACATATACGTTGACTGATCAAAGTATTATGTCCAACATAGCCTCATTGAAGACATGCGTACCTATAAGCAGATACTCATCCCGAGGGTTCCCAGGTAAGGTAGACAGATCCATCGGTTGATTTGGATTTATACGAATACCTTGCCTAGACAGAACACCCCGAGATACGGGTATCCAACTCTTCCATCATTACATGAATCCAGTTATGGGACATTGACTTTGACGGGATTTGAAAACCATCAATAACAATCGAGTATTGGAGTTTGAAATCACTTGAATTAGGCACACAATGCCTTAGAATATGATTTAAGATTCGTGTGTACATTGATAAGATTCAAAGTATAAGAAAAATCACATAAGGCATATAATCACATAATCAAGTATAAACATATAAGGCACATAAAATCCTATCTAAGCATATAAAATACATGAGAGGACTCATGTGTAAGGGTACTTAGTTATAGTCTAGGTCATTCTGTTTCTAATAACCTAATTCCCTATAACCATGGCTCTGATACCAATCTGTCACACCCCGACCAACGGCGGAATCATCTGAGCGGACGAGGGAATGATTGATTGTTCATAACACATGGTTGTCTAATAGTGGAGATAATATTAAAATCAGATTACAAGATAGCATGAGTTTACACAAGCAAATACAACAGCTGAAATCACAAATAGTAATTGTCTTTTATTTTGACTAAGTCCGGGTCTTAAATAAGCATGTAGAAGTCCACAAACTTGCTTAACCTGAAATCATGTGAAAAGTAACGAGTCAGCTAAAAATTAACCGGTGAGTAATCACAGTTTTGAATATACATATAGATTGATTGATTGATTGATTGAGAATAATCCAATTCACAAGGTAACTTTAAGACTTATATTGCAATAGCGAAGCATATAGATAAACTGACACAATATAAACCCCTTGACTGGACACTTGCATATAATAGACTTGCACACAAACACCATAGATTGACTAATTGCCTCTGGCACAATCACCACTCGTAAGCCATGTGGGGTGGGTTATCCAAACCAGTAGATCTACCATTGATACCAGGATTGATTGATTGTATTAGGGTTTTACTGTCATCCAGTTTGTCAAAGTATGTTCACATAGTTGCAAGTAATAACATAACCTGTCTTGAATTGAATTTAGAATGAAATATCAATAGAATATCATGATTGAATATTGTATCACATGATTTCTCTCAAATAAGAAATGATATAAAAAGGGGATATGAATACTCACTTGATTGATAAGATTAGAATCTGGATGTGATAGATTAGACACCAACGATTTCCTTATGATTAACCTAAGGAACGGTGCCTCGAATTAGAATAATAGTGATTTGAGAATTGGGAAATGTATTAAGATTTCCATTGGGTTTTGAATGGTAGTTTAAATAAACTAATTTTATTTAGTTTGAATGTCTTGATTTATAATAAATTCATTTCAAGTAATTATATAGAAATAAATCTACCAATACACTTGACCTTTGATTGATTGTTAATATACAGGAGGAATAAATAATTAATTTTATTAATTAATTATATGATAATTAATTAAATTTTTAATTATTTAAGTAACTAAAAGAGATAAAAATGATTTGGAAAAATTTATATATAAAACTTTTATGTTTGATTGAGAAAATCATGATTTAAACAATAATACATAAATATTATTTGAACCCATAATAATTTAGTGATGTTAACCATTGTTTAAAGTCTTATTTTTTTAAGAAATTAAATTAGTTATTTCATTTATTTAAAACGAATAATAAAATAAATAAATAAAATATTGAAATAAATTTCAGAAAATAATTGGGTTGTTTTAAAAATTTTTAATGTTTGTAAAAACATTTTTATAATTTTTATAATTTTTTTCATTATTTTTCTAAAGCAAAAAGGGCCTTAAAAAAATAGGTGAGGTTGCTCGGGGCTGAACCCGGGACCTCTCGGATGACAAAGAGACTCTGAACCGGTGAACCAGGCATACAGCCGCGGTAATGATCCGGTTTCACATTGTTTTAAACACCATTTCAATCAGACCTTCAAACCATCCGAGCCCTAGTTCGAATCCGGACCAAATCGAAGGTTGATTCGATGTTATTGCTCGGTTTAATCATGGGGCTTTGATTCCCCATGTAAAACCGAGTGTGTATGTATGTTTAATTACCAGAAAGAAAGCGAATTGATGCTGAACACTTCAAAGAACAATCGCGACAGAGGTGGTGATCGATGGGTGATCAAAGCTTGTTGGAAATCAAATTAATTTCGTAGGAAGCTTAGAATTTTGACCGAGATTAAAAGCCCCTTATCAAATCTTGTTAAAATCAATCGGAGATGGGGTTTATATTGAGTTGCAGGTCGCGATTAAGAAGGGTTCAAATAATGGTGTTCGTGTGATTTTCTGAATGGATTTCGAAGTGGTGGTCGATTAGATGTAGATATAGGATTGTTTACACTCGATTAATTCAATTATTTTTAACATTTGGTGCTTGGTGGTGGCCAAGATCCGGCCGAAAACATGGATCAGGAAATCGGGGTGAATGGGAGGTGGGGTTGGGATGTTTTTCAATTTTACAAGAATGGTCCCTGTGGTTTGTGAGTTTATTATTTCATGCTTAAACTTTGATTAAAAGTTTCATAAATTACACAATCACCCCTTGCACTTAATTTTCCACTTTTAAATTTAAATATATTTTTTTAAATCATTGTTATTATTATTATTATTATTATTATTATTATTATTATTATTATTATTATTATTATTATTATTATTATTATTATTATTATTATTATTATTATTATTATTATATCAGATGTTTCTTGTATTAGTTCAGGACCTGTAAGTTGACCGTCTCCTATTTCATTCCAACACAAGAGTGATCTACACTTTCTTCCATACAAGGCTTCAAATGGCGCTATTCCAATACTAGAGTGATAATTGTTATTGTATGAAAATTCAATCAATGGTAAGTGGGTATCCCAATTACCTCCGAAATCTATAGCACAAGCTCTTAACATATCTTCCAGTGTTTGTATTTTTTTCACTTTGTCCATCGGTTTGTGGATGATAAGTTGTACTCATATTTACTTGGGTTCCTAAGGCCTTTTATAATATTTGCCAGAATCTTGAAGTAAACCTATTGTCTCTGTCTGATATGATTGATATGGGTATTCCATGTCTAGACACAATTTCTTTCATGTAAATCCTTGCTAGTCTTTCTATCTTGTAATCTCCTCTTATAGGTAAGAAATGAGCTGACTTAGTTAATCTATCCACTATAACCAAATTGTGTCGTATCCATTTGTGGTTCTTGGTAGTTTGGTTACAAAGTCCATAGTAATCTGGTCCCATTTCCATTCTGGGATTTCTGGTTGTTGCAAATATCCTGAAGGTTTTTGATATTCAACTTTTACTCTTGAACAAATATCACACTTTTCTACAAATTCTCCGACTGACCTTTTCATGCCTGGCCACCAGTATTGGCTTTTCAAGTCCTTTTACATTTTATTATTTCCTGGATGCGCAGAATATCTTGACTTATGTGCTTCTTGTAGGATAATTGTTCTAAGTATGCTATTATCTGGCACCCAAATTCTTCCTTTGAATTTCAGGATTCCATATGTTTCTTCTTCCAAATCCTTTAATTGTCCTTTTAACTTCAACATACCTTCTTGTTGGGCCTCCCGAATTTGATTTAACAAATCTGAACATAATTCCATTCTCATGGCATATATTCGTAATGGCTTAGCCCTTTCTTTTCTACTTAAGGCATCAACTACTATGTTTGCTTTTCCTAGGTGATACTTGATTTCACAATCATAGTCACTTAGTAGCTCTACCCATCTCTTTTGTCTCATATTCAACATCTTTTGATCAAATATATGTTATAAACTTTTATGATCCGTATAAATTACACACTTAGTCCCATACAAGTAATGTCTCTAAATTTTTAGTGCAAACACTACTGCTCCTAGTTCCAGATCATGTGTAGTATAGTTCTTTTCACTACCCTTAAGTTGTCTAGATGCATATGCAATTACCTTATCTTTCTGGGTCAATTCTGTCAATGGTTGAGCTATTCTTGAGAAAGTTTCTATAAATCTCCTATAATATCCTGCTAAACCTAGGAATTGTCTCACTTCAGTTGGTGTCTTTGGATTTTCCCACTTCTTTACTGCTTCAATCTTTGCTGGATCAACTTGAATCCCATCTTGATTAACTACGTATCCTAGGAATTGTACTTTCCTTTTTCAAAATTCACATTTTGAGAATCTTGCATACAATTTTTCCTTTCGTAGTAATTCCAAAGTTAACCTTAAGTGTTGTTCATGGTCCTCCTTATTTTTAGAGTAAATTAGGATGTCATCTATGAAGACTATAACGAATTTATCTAAATAGGATTTGCATACTCTATTCATTAGATCTATAAATACTGCTGGAGCATTGGTTAGTCCAATTAGCATTACAAGAAATTCATAATGGCCTACCTAGTTCCAAATGCAGTCTTTGGTATATCTTCCTCCTGTACTCTTAACTGATAATATCCAGACCTTAAGTCTATTTTGGAAAAATAACTAGATCCTTGCAACTGATCAAATAAATCATCAATCCTAGGGAGAGGATACCTATTCTTTATGGTAACTTTATTGAGTTCCCTATAATCAATACACATTCTAAAAGTCCCATCTTTCTTTTTGACAAATAGAACTGGTGCTACCCACGGTGATACACTAGGACGTATAAATCATTTATCCAACAATTCCTGTAATTGATTCATTAGTTCTTTCATTTCTGTTGGTGCTAAATGATACGGTGCTTTAACAATAGGGACCGTCCCTTGAACTAATTCTATTTTAAATTTTACTTGACGAGTGGGTGGCAAACCAGGTAGCTCATCAAGAAAAACATCAGGGTATTTATTGATAATATGAACACTTTCTAGATTTATCTTATCTAGTTTTGTATCAACTATATGGGCCAGGTCAGCTAAGCATTTCTTTCTTAAAAATTTTTGTGCTTTCTTACAGGAAATTATTTTCATAGCACCCGTAGGTTTTTCTCCATACAACATAGAATTCTATTTTCTTTAATCAAGGGGATTTTTATCATCCTCTTACCACGTATAATTTCAACCTGATTTTTACTTAACCAGTCCATACCCACAACAATATCAAAACCTCTTAACTCAATAGGAATTAGATCTGTATCAAAACAATATTCATCTAGGGTTAAAGTACAGTTAGGAATGATTTCAAAAGCTTCAATTATTTTACCACCAGCTAACTCTATCATGTATTTGTACTTTAGTTTCTCAGAGGTTAGATTAAGTGATGGTCTAAATGTATTTGAAATAAAACTACGAGTTGCTCCTGTATCAAATAATACTGTTGCGTACTGATTGTTGATAAGGAACGTACCCGTTACTACTTCTGGTTCATGCCGAGCTTCTTCAGCTTGCATTACGAAAGCTCTTCCACGAGGATTGTTTTGGTTAACTGGAGCCTTGCCTTTCAATTGTGGACATTCATTACGAAAGTGGTTTTCATTTCCACACTGATAACAGACTGGTTTAGGGTTGGTGGGGTTCTTACAGTCTCGGGATATATGTCCCTTCTTTTTGCAATTATAACAAATTACTATCATACATTTTCCCTGGTGATATCTTTGACAGGTACTGCACCACGGCTGACCTTCCGTCTGTGGTTTCTTTTCTCGCGCTACTCCTAAAGAAATTCCTTTGTGTGGCCGGGTTAATCTTTTCTGAGGGTTTCCTCCAAATTTCCCTCCTGTGTGATTGTCATTCCATTTCTTTTTCTCTCCTATTTTTGGGTTACTTAAAGATCCATTTCTTATCATTTCATTGGTAAGATTTCCTGACAGACTTACCGCATCCTGAAAGGTTTTGGGTATTACGGATTTAACTAATCCTCTTATTTGTGATACTAATCCCCAAATATATCTTTCTATTCTTTTAGCTTCGGGGTTACCAGATATGGTACTAATCTTGAAAGTTTGTTATACCTATTAGTATATTCTCGATGTGCTGCTCCTTTCATTTCTAATGCTAAGAATTCAGTTTCTAGTTTTTCTGTTTCATTATAAGGACAGTATTTGTCAATTACCATGTTTCTGAATTCTTCCCAGCTCATCCTATTCATGACATGCCTTCCTTTTGTTTGCATTTCCATTTTCCACCAGGATTATGCCTCCCCTTTAAGTGAATGTGAGGCAAATAGTGTCTTGTAATTGTCGGCACAATTACTAATTTCTAAAACTGCTTCAATTTCATCCAACCAGCGTAGGGCTTGTACAGCTCTTTCTTTTCCATCAAATTCCCGGGGTCTGCATGACATAAAGGTTTTGTAAGAGCATCCTTTCATAACTCCATTAGTTTCCTCCTCTTTTCGTTCCTCTGCATTGGCATCTTTTAATCCTTAGTTCCCGTGTGATGTAGCTCCAAAATTCAGGTTCTGTTGTAGCTGAGCTATTAATATAGGTATTGCAACTTCTATTTGCTGGGTTACTAATTGAGAAATCCTGTCGTTCTCATTTGCAGTATTGTTCACCGGAGTTTCCTCTCCGAGTCTGGTTCTGGGTCGTCCAACTCGCGCCGTTCTTCGTACAGGCTGAGTGTTTCTTTTCGGCATGATTCACTATAGTTAATTATAATTAGTATCAAAAGTAATCTAAAATTCTAACACAATTTTTATCTAACACATAACAAATAGTAATTTCAAACACAAAAGATATATATATTATTAAGTTCTATTCTTATATTTTGACAAGTTAGATTAAGGGATAACTTCTAATTCTTGTAAAGCCAGTTCCATATCTTTGTAAAGATATTTTTCTTGGGTGTTTTTAATTCCTTAATATCCTTCTAGATTTTCCGGATTCCTTGTTGTATTTTCTTGAGCTTTTTAAAGGTCAGCAGTTTCTATCTGATCATTATCCAATCTTTGCCTTTTAGTTTCTTTTTCTTTATCATCGGGGAAATCAGAATTTTGTATTTCCAAGTTTTCTCCTTCTTTAATCATAATCTTGTCACCACGTCGTACCTTTTTCCTGGGTTTTAATGGTATAAACACCGACTGTCTTTGATGAACGTCGAATATAAAACTTGGGTTTGGGGTTTATCTTAATCTCAGGTTGAAAAGTTTCTATATTATTATGAAGTTCTGGTTCCATTGTTATCTCCTTAAAATTGCTATGGTCTGAGTTTTCCAAGGGATCAGTTTCACTACGACGACTGTCTGAATCAGAAGTACTCATAGCTGCAGGGTTCTTTATATGAATTTTACTAAATAGTTAGTCAAATAATTTCATCAAATAACTAGCATATAGCACATATGTATCACAAATATGAATTTCAAAATTAATGGCACACATAATTTTTATATATATATAAAGTCATAAAAAAATTCATGTATACATATAATATATGTATATACATTTTCTAAGACATGCTGAAATTTTGTCATTATACTAGCTTATGGTTATAGTTTAGGTATTTATTATACCTAATTCCTTATAACCAATGGTTTTGATACCAACCTGTCACATCCCGGCGGAAGCGTGTGATGGGTATTGTATGTTTTTATCAAAGTCATATTAACCATTAATATGTCAAAACGCAGCGGAGTAATAATCAAAAACCATTTTGATATTAGTTAGTTTACGCATCATGCACATATGTTAAAACAAAACCCATGAACAAAGGATCTTTATATGAAAGAACATGCTATCAAACAACCATTCAAAACATCATATAATACCTCCTAGAACTTGTAGATGAAGAGGGAAG
The DNA here is from genome assembly GCA_024085815.1 of Flaveria linearis. Classification (NCBI taxonomy): domain Eukaryota; kingdom Viridiplantae; phylum Streptophyta; class Magnoliopsida; order Asterales; family Asteraceae; genus Flaveria; species Flaveria linearis. The sequence goes on along the minus strand of CM044007.1, from coordinate 62,741,180 downwards.
ATGATGATTGAAAGCTAAGTCTTCAATGTAGAAGACCTCAAGAGGTGATACCCACAAGCCCTTCCAAGACACCTACTTGTTAGGTAGTAAAACACCAACTTGCTTCTCTTCTTGTAGATCCGAATCTACCCAAGTAAATCTGAATTTTTGAGGCTTGCAAAGCTGAATTTTTCAGCCAAGAAAAAGGAGAGAAAACTTGCTTGTGTGTAAGAAAAGGTGTGATTATGAAAGAGTGTAAGAGTGTATTTACTCTTGCATGAACCAAGACTAAAAGGGAGGATTCCCTAGGCCAAGGGGCGGCCGAAATTGAACCCCCAAAATGGGTTTCCCTCCCATTTTTCCTTTTTATAAAATGTTACACTCTTACCCTTTGTTTTATAAAATTAAAACCCCTTTTAATTTTATAACACTAGCACACTTTTTTTTGTCATTGTTTAACTAACTTAAATAATGAAACAAATGATTTCTCACGAACAGATCATCCACATAATGTTGTTCATTTACAAAAGTAATGTTTTAGAAAACCCATTTTCTAAATTGGTGTTAATATTTATTTGTATGATCTCATCAACGAACAAATATTTATTGGTGTTTATGTGGCTTGTTATTGGGTATGACCCGACTTGGATCATAACGTACTAACTACATCAATCTTATATGTGTCTTGGGCATATAAGATCCAACATTCTCCCACTTGCACAAGATTCATAGAAGATTGATGCAAGCAGTAAATATCGCCTAACAACGGTTTACTACCCTTAATACGTATGACTAGGTGCCATTCAATGACATCATCTCCTTCAAGTACCATACTTGAAATGTTTTAGGTGAATCAATCATCTATCCTTTTGTCTCAGATGTCATGTTAAATCCCAGAGACATAGAATTGTCATTCTTCGATGATTTAACTTTAACAAGCCTTACACATCTAACTCTCAATGAATAAGAGGAACAAATTCCATCTTGACTACATACGTCTCTTACAATCACCTTATATCATACATGAACCTAGCCTTATGTACTGCCATTTTTCAGAACAGTGAAGTACTAAGTCAAAGTACGATACTTGATGAATATCAAGACCCAATATGTATCTCAGGTCTGAGGATACAATGATATTCGCCTTTACTCAATATCTCTTATGACTGATCACAAAGATTCCATGCAGAAATAATTGAGAGCGGGTCAGTCCTATATCTATATCCCATAGATTTCAATGAACCTTGGTAGCAACAACTTGCTCTATATTCATACCTTATGAATATCAACCAATCCAAGTTCATTATAGTCTTACATTCATAGTTGTTCCCACAAGTATGATCGACTACGGACGTTTAGAATAACTTACTATTCATGGATTTAAACATGCTAAAATGGAAGAACAAATGAAAATTATAACCATATAATTAAGTCAAATAACATAGGTTCCGATATCCAAATACAAAATTTGATCAAGTCCAATCACTAGAATATCGAAGTCCTAAGGCACAAGTATGACTTTCATGCTTTGACCTTTCTAGGAGCTTCGTGAATGGATCCGCAATGTTTTGATCGGTGTGAACTTTGCGAATACATATCTTTCCCTTTTCAACTTCATCCCTTATGTAGTTGAACCTCCGTTTAATATGTCGAGTCTTTTGATGAGCACGAGCTTCCTTGATTTGAGCAATCGCACCCTCGTTGTCACAAAAGATCTCTAGGGGGTCTTGAATGGTAGCAACAACCCTTAGATCAGCAATGAACTTCCTTAGCCATGCAGCTTCTTGAGCTACCAATGAAACGGCGATGTATTCTGATTCTGTTATAGATAGTCCACTACATCTTGCTTTGAGCTCTTCTAAGATACCGCTCCTTCATTCATAATAAAGACATATCCCGATTGTGATCGAGAATCATCTCGATCAGTTTAGAAACTCGCATTCGTGTAACCCTTTACAACGAGCTCCTCCTCACCAGATCCATATATTAAGAACATATCCTTAGTGTTTCTAAGGTATTTCAAAATACTCTTAACAGCCATCCAATGACTACTTCCAGGATCCTGTTGATATCTACTTGTCATGCTTAGAGCACATGATACGTCCGGCCTAGTACATATCATTACATACATGATGGATCCTATAGCAGATGCATATGGGACTCCATTCATTCTTTCTTGTTCAACCTTTGAACTAGGGCATTGAGACATGCTCAATCTAGTCCCCTTTTAAATAGGTACCGAACCTTTCTTAGAATTCTCCATCTTGAACCTTTTCAAGATCTTTTCAATGTATGCACTTTGGTTTAAACCTATCAACTGCCTTGATCTATCCCTATAGATCTTTATTCCCAAAATATAGGCGGCTTCACCAAGATCCTTAATGGAAAAACAGCTTCCAAGCCAGGCTTTTACACCTTCCAAGGTTGGAATGTCGTTTCCGAATAGTAAAATGTCATCGACATATAATACAAGGAAAGTAATAGTGCTCCCACTAGCTTTCTTATATACACAAGCTTCATCAGCATTTTTGATGAAGCCAAATTTCTTTACTTCATCATCAAAACGGTGATTCCAACTTCTCGATGCTTGTTTCAATCCGTAGATTGACTTCTTTAACTTGCATACCTTGTTAATATGTTTTGGATCGACAAAACCTTCAGGCTATTCCATATGGACATCTTCCTCAAGATATCCATTAAGGAAAGAGGTTTTGACATCCAATTACCAAACCTCATAGTCATAATATGCTGCTGTGGTAAACAATATCCTGATAGACTTTAGCATTGCCACAGGAGAAAAAGTTTCATCATAATCAACCCCTTGAGTTTGAGTGAAACCTTTTGCTACAAGTCTAGCTTTATAAGTATCCAAGTTTCCATGCATATCGGTTTTCTTCTTGAAAACCCACTTACTTCCAACTACCTTGGATTTAAGAGGTGGTGTGACCAATTCCCAAACTTGGTTATCATACATGGATTGCATCTCAACATTCATGGCTTCTTGCCATTTATCAAAATCAGGTTTTGACATTGCATCATGGTATATGGTTGGTTCATCCGAATCTACCACATAGCATCCATCTATGAAAAATCTATATCTCTCAGGAGGAACACTAGTTCTACCAGATCTGTGAACGTTTTATGTATCTTGATCATCCACAAGATCATTCTCAACATCCTCATGTTGATTGCTTGTATCAACCAAATGTGTATCGTCTTGTGAATCTTGAACCTCTTCAAGTTCCACTGTTCTTCCACTTGTTCCTTCCGAAAGGAACTTAGTTTCCAAGAACTCTGCCTTTCGAGCAATAAACACTTTCTGCTATGTTGGATCATAAAAGTAATATCCAATACAATCTCTAGGATATCCAATGAAGATACACTTTGTGGATCGGGCTTCCAGTTTGTTTTGAGTGTATTGCTTAGGATAAGCCTCACACCCCCAAACTTTTAAATATGACAATGATGGAACCCTTCCATGCCATACTTCGAAAGGTGTCCTTTCCACTTTCTTGGTTAGGGCCATATTTAAAATACGGGCCGCGGAGAGCAAAGCGAAACCCCAAAATGATAGAGGTATTGTACTTCTAGCCATCATAGATCGAACCATATCCAATAGAGTTCGATTCCTCCTCTCAGACATACATTATGTTGTGGTGGTCCAGGTGGAGTAAATTATGAGACAATCCCACAACTTCTAAGATACTCTTGAAAGTTACTACTTAGGTATTCACCTCCTCTATCGATATGACGAATTTTGATCATTTTGTTGAGTTGATTTTCTACTTCATTTTTGAAGATTTTGAACATTTCAAAAGATTCATGTTCTTAATAAGTACACATACCCATAACGACTATAGTCATCGGTAAAGGTAATGAAGTATCTTTCACCATTCCTAGTTATTGGTTTAAAAGGTCCACATACATCCGAATGTATGATCCCTAATAAATCTTTTGCCCTTTCATTAGTCCCACTAAAAGGGGCCTTTGTCACTTTACCTTGTAAATAAGACTCGCATACATCAAATGAATCATTTTCATTAGTTTTTAAAAGACCATTCTTTTGAAGTTTTTGCATACAATTCTTGTTTATGTGTCCAAGGCGACAATGCCAAAGATAGGAATCACTTAAACCTAATTTGAGCTTTTTGGTGGTTGCTTGGTACATTGAGCTATCATATGTTGTGTTATCATGAACCAATTCATAAATACCATTACAAGGCATAGCCTTAAAATAAAACACATGATTCAAACAAACATGGATATCATTGTTAACAAATTTGAAATCATAACCATATTGTCTTAAAAGGGAAACTGAAATAATATTCCTAGTCAAACTAGGAGCATACAAAACATTTTTAAAATAACTTTCAAACCACTTAAAAGTTGCAAAACATAGTCTCTTTGGGCTTCAACTTCAACTTTTGCTCCATTGCCCATAAAGAGACTATCATCCCCTCATCTATAATGCCTATTTCTTTTGAACCCCTGTATAAATTGTAAATATGAGTTCCACATTCGGTATCCAATACCCATGTGTTAGAAGAAATAACATTTAGCTCAACATGTATCATAAAAGTCATACCTGAGGTTTGCCCCGCATCCCTCTTGGCTCTCAACTCTTTGAGATAGACCGGACAGTTTCGTTTCCAATGGCCTACCTCACCACCCTCAAAACACGGATCATCTTTAGCAACCTTTTGCTTCTTTTCTTTGGGTTCCACTTTAGCCTTACCCTTCCCTTTCCCCTTAACGTGTCCCTTCCCTTTGGCAACACTTGCCTTAGGGCCGGGGTGGTTCCTTTTCTTACTATCTCCCTCATTGATCTTTAGGACCGTTATAACCTTTCTACCCATGCCTGCCTTGGCCGTTTTTAGCATTGCGTGAAGCTCACCAATGCTCTTGTCCCATCCATTCATGTTATAGTTCATAACAGAGCTTTCAAACTTCTTGGATAGGGAGTTGAGGATCAAATCCATTGCCAACTCGTTGGAGACACGGCAGTTAAGCCTTTCAAGGCGATCAATGTGGCTCTTCATCTTAAGAACGTAAGATGACACCGATTGGGTCTCGTCCATCCGACATGCATGGAGTGCTCGAACCGTTTCGAACCGTTCCACCCTTGATTGTTGTTGGAACATTCCCTTAACCGGGTGATCATGTCATAGGCATTGTGGTTCTCAAAGTCCTTTTATTAATCGGGAGTCATACTCGCTAACATAAGACATGAGACTTGCACGGAGTCCTCGGTGTACTTGACCCAATCGTTAAAGGCCTCCACGTTATCCTCATCGGGGTGATCGGGAATAGGATCGTCTAACTCATAGGACTTCTTTTCTTGCTTGAGAACGATTCTCAAGTTTCGGTACCAATCCACGAAGTTCCCATGGTTAAGACGTTCCTTCTCAATGACGGTTCTAAGTGATAAGTTATGGACGGTCGGGTTTGCGTTGTTTTTGTTTGCCATCTACAATTTTACAAAGTTCAATTTTAGTATTTTTAATATCAATGTATTTTAATTATTAATACCCTTTTATGTCTCATAGACAATTAATAATTAAAATCTAGAATCCAACGTTATATTTAAATATCGGTTAGGTGACCTTTATCCCTTTATCTAAATTAACAAGGTAGTCAACGTTTGACAATTGTAACCTATTACAATTTCTAGTGTATGGGATCGGTTTAAACATCTTATGTTTAGTTTGGCATGTTTATCCCAACACCTTTTGTACGTCATGCTTCGGTGATCCTAATGCATGAGTTCCAAAACAAGTCGTCCTACTTAGACACACGTGTGATTTTACAAATATAAGTGGTTAGGTGACCTTTATCCCATAAATACGGTAATTTCACCTCAACCTCACAAGTATCTACATTTATGGTTAGGTGACCTTTATCCCATAAACAAGTTGCAAGTGAATTGAGTGTTGTTTAAGAGGATGGTGTTAAACTTGTTTTGAAAAGGGTTTTTATAGTTTCTAAAATTCTAGTTTTAGAAAAACCTTTTATACCATACAATTTGTATGCATTCAAATGCATGGTATTTTATGAAAAACTATTTTCATGGTTCCTTTTAATAAAACTCATTTTTATTAAATCATTAACCCTTAATAAACTCATTTTATTAATTCCTTTAATGATATTAAAGAACCAATTTTATGCTTGTTTTATCATAGTTGTTTAACAAGTTTATCAACTATCAACAAAATGTCAAACACATCTGAACAACCAAAATAAACAACCAAACATACAATATAAGTGCATAACCATAGCCAACTATTTTGACCACACTTGCTTGCCATAACAAGTGTGTCAAGAGGTCATTCCTAAGGGTAAAAAATGAATGAATCTTGTGTTGGTGAACTCCCACTTGAACCCGCATCCAAATGCTTCAAGTAACCCTTTTTGTGTTGTGATTTCACCATCTTCTTTAGGCACCTTCTTGGTCATCCAAAACAGCCCCAAAGTACTATTACATAGAAAAACCTAATACATTTTCTAGTATAATAAAGTGCAAGCTAATCTATTTATTACATACCAAATGAAACAAATAAATTACATGCCTTTATTACAACAAATGAAATCACAACCACAAACATCCAAACACAAGGTCATGGCTAGGTTATATGCACCAAAATACATCCAAATATGTATACTAAAAAACCAAGATTGACACCCTTTTTAAACCCCAAAATTTCAGCCAACATTAACCAAATATAAGGGGTTTTTGTCCAAACAAACAAGCCATCTTATGGCATTAATTTTTCAAGATCATTACTATGCATATAGAAGTATTATCTTGAAAAACAAAGGGTTTGACATGGATGAAATTTCCAGCCCACTTTTTACATAAAAAGGACCCGAAAATTTCATTTTTTAAAGCATGTATCCATATAACTGGCTCTTGATGCAATTGATGGGTTTTGTATGTTTTTATCAAAGTCATATTAACCATTAATATGTCAAAACACAGCGGAGTAATAATCAAAAACCATTTTGATATTAGTTAGTTTATGCATCATGTACATATGTTAAAACAAAACCCATGAATAAAGGATCTTTATATGAAAGAACATGCTATCAAACAACCATTCAAAACATCATATAATACCTCCTAGAACTCGTAGATGAAGAGGGAAGATGATGATTGAAAGCTAAGTCTTCAATGTAGAAGACCTTAAGAGGTGATACCTACAAGCCCTTCCAAGACACCTACTTGTTAGGTAGTAAAACACCAACTTGCTTCTCTTCTTGTAGATCCAAATCTACCCAAGTAAATCTGAATTTTTGAGGCTTGCAAAGCTGAATTTTTCAGTCAAGAAGAAGGAGAGAAAACTTGATTGTGTATGTAAGAAAAGGTGTGATTATGAAAGAGTGTAAGAGTGTATTTACTCTTGCATGAACCAAGACTAAAAGGGAGGATTCCCTAGGCCAAGGGGTGGCCGAAATTGAACCCCCAAAATGGGTTTCCCTCCCATTTTTCCTTTTTATAAAATGTTACACTCTTACCCTTTGTTTTATAAAATTAAAACCCTTTTAATTTTATAACACTAGCACACTTTTATTTGTCATTGTTTAACTAACTTAAATAATGAAACCAATGATTTCTCATGAACAAATCATCCACATAATGTTGTTCATTTACAAAAGCAATGTTTTAGAAAACCCGTTTTCTAAATTGGTGTTAATATTTATTTGTATGATCTCATCAACGAACAAATATTTATTGGTGTTTGTGTGGCTTGTTATTGGGTCTGACCCGACTTGGATCATAACGTACTAACCACATCAATCTTATATGTGTCTTGGGCATATAAGATCTAATAGCGTGAAGTGTTTAGGATGTGACTAGCTTGTTCAGAACGCATTGATTAGAAATATTAGCAAACAACACATATACACATAAACATAACATATTATAATATCGGTTCGAGTTACATTAATATTAGTACAAAAAATTTTAATATAACCCTATTACAAAACATATTAATCTAACTGCTACATCTTCAGATACGATGAAAGTGAGCGTCCACTGATAGGCTAAGATCGAATAGATTAACAGTTAGCTAAAGACAGACTTTTCCCACCATTTCACCCCAACCATTATATACATCAAATGAGAACATAATGTTGTTAGGCATGATGATTTCTTGAGAAAGCATACTCAAAATAGTCAACATAAAGTTGGTGAGATCATAGTTTTAATTTCTGAACAAAACACATAACCTGATGCAAAATAACAAACAAACCTACTTATAGCATAGGTGATTCATAACTGTCAAATATAAATCACAAAAATTAGATAATATAGCATCTTAACACTCATCCTGTTGGAGCAGGAAATAATTTCCTAAGTAGCGCTACCTATATTATCCAACGGTTCCACATCCGAATTAATGGTTGTTAACATAACTGACAGTAAATTCTCAAAATCTTATGCATCAGTCAAACCAATATGCTTTTTCCTCAAAAACTTTATAGATACAAAATGTGGCTATGAGTCTCACCTTGATTCTAGCGATAACCTATAAAATCAATTATAAGTTAGAAAAGAAAATTCTCTTTAAAATTTTCAGTATCTCAGTCATAGGATTTAAGATAGTAATTGTGATTACCTAAAATTTTCAAAAGTTTAATAGCAACATCTTCAGATAATATCAATAATCACATAAAAATTTCAACTTCTAACTAATTCCAGATAATTTTTGTTAAAATTAATACAAACTTAGCATAAATTGTTAAAAATAGTAACTGCTATTAATAAATTCCCACATTTTTCCAGCATAGATATCTAATAATCAATAGCACCTCATAAATTTCCTGATTATTAATTCACTGTAGATATTTTACTATAATTTTTCAAATTTTTCCAAAATTCAAACTTAGCATAAATTGTTAAAAACAGTACTGTAGCAAAACATCCATTGACAGAAAACCTACCAGTAACAGTTGTAGGGTCATTTTGAGCCTCACCTGAGCCAATGACAAAGGCTCTCCCTTTGGCTCCAGTATTATTACCACCATTTCCATTACCTCTTCCATCATTGTTGTTGTTGCCTTGATTGTTGTTGTTTTGGCCATTGCCATTACCGTTATTCCTCAGCTGCGGGCAGCTTCGCCTGTAGTGCCCTTCTTTCCCACACTCAAAGCAACCCTTTGGAGTCTCATGAGGTTGCTGTGGCTTCCTAACCAAATCACCACGGCAATCCTTGGCCAAGTGTCCCACTTTGCCACACCGCTAACACTTGTAATTGTCACATCTTCCAACATGATGATAATTGCATCGCGTAAACCTCGGTTGTTTACCACCATAGCCGCTCGGTCCTTGATTGTTCGAGGCTGACTTGTTGAAATTACGATTGTTGTCGAACCTCCTTTGTTGTTGCTGCGGTGGTTGTTGCTGAGATTGATGTTGACCACCGGACGATGATGCTCTATTATTGTTGTTGTTGTTGGAGGTATCCCACTTTCTTTTGTTGTCGGGCACGCCCGTCGCAGCGCCCCGTTTTGGTAACCGCCCTTGCTCCACAGCTTCATCAGTCAGTTTGTGGGCTAGACGAATAGCTTGTTGAATAGTGGCTGGGTTTGAAGAAGTCACCATACTACTAATCTCAGGCACCAATCCCCGGATGTAATGTTCCACTCGCTTGTGCATCTCGTTTACCATTCCAGGACATAGTGTGGCCAGTTCATGAGTTCTAGTGGTATAAGTCTCGATCTCTGAACCTTGCATTTTCAGCTGCCAAAATTCCATTTCCAGCTTTTGGACTTCGCTTCGAGGACAGTATTCCTCGGTCATCATATCTTTAAACTCATTCCACGGGAGTTCATTTGCCATGGCTTGCCCTAGCATCTGCACTTGAGCGTTCCACCAAGACAATGCAGCACCATCCAACGTCCCGGTAGCGTATTTCACCTGGTCAGCAGGTGGACAGTTACACTTTGAGAACACGGACTCCGTCTTCTCAAACCACCTTACCAACCCTACAGCTCCCTCGGTTTCGCTGTAGGTGTGAGGCTTACAGTCCATAAAGGACTTGTAGGTACACGCTGGCGGTCCTGCTGGCGATCCTACTTGAGCAGCAGCTACCGCTGCCTGGACTTGTGCACTTATTAGAGCAGCCAGTTCCGCAGGGGTCATATTTATATTTACATACAACATGCATCAATATGATCAATTTCCAGTCCCAAACATGATGTCCTAGTTACTAGTCAACATACAAACCCATACATGATCATCAAAGTGCATAAATCACCCAATAACCAAGTAACATTCCATACAATCTAATTAACAGGTTCTACCACATTAGACATCCACAGCAAGCATTCTAGCATGATCCTAAAGCCATGAGTAAGTCCAATTCCAAATATCCAAGGTTCATGCACAATAAAGTTTCCCTTTTGGGAAAGTTCATCCCAAAATCTAGTAAACACCCAATGTACACCTAATTCATCAATAATATACTATTTCAAGCTCATAATAACAACTAACTATGATCAACAACATCAAACTAGCATGATTCATTCATCCATATCTAAAAGTTTCTACTTTTGGCAAGACATGAACAACAACATCCAACCTAAGATTTCTAGCATTCATAGCAACAATCTAGCATTCATATCATCATCCCAATGTTCATACAACATCATTAACACCCTAATATCATCAATTCATCCTTGAATTATCAAGTTCATGCACAAAAGTTACTATTAATAATAACGTATGAACAAGGTTCTCAATTCACCAATTTCTTGCATAATTCATGTTTTCCAACATTCATACTAACTAATTAACATCCCAACAACATCAAACAACAATCAATTCCACAAAAGCCCCAAAATTTTCAAATTAGGGTTCCTTATTCCTCAAGGTTCATAATCAATCAATCAAAGTGTAGTTTTCTTGCATAATCAACTTTAAACAACATACATACAACCTAACTAACATGTTAACAACATCAAAATATCAAGATTTCAGCCCCATGAATACTAATTTCGTAGCAGGGTTTCGGCCCTAATGAAAAATCCACAAAAACATCAAAAGCTAACCTTTTAAACGTGTAATAGCTTGCAATCAATAGTTCTGACGTGTTTTTGTGCTTGAAATCAATCAAAACCGTGCCCAATTGCCTTGTTCTTGGCTGGAATTTGTAGAAAGAGAGAGAGAGAGGCTGCAGGTCAGTCATGGGTGTTTGGGTGGGGGTTTGGGGTGTTTTGTTTTATTTAATTAACCACATGTACATTTTTAGCCCTTGCATTATGTACTTTATAAAATTTTATCTTTTAAACTCCTTGTGAAGTGTTTTAAATATAATAATATGAACATTTAAACTAATGATAACACTTATATATTTTATTTTATAAAAACACAAGACATACGAATTAACACACGCGTTTCCGCGTTACGCGATAAAATTCCCGAATAGTCTTTAAATCGCGTAAACACATAAGCATAACACAATAATCATCTAATCAAGTAGATTATTATTAAATTAACATTATTAATTATTATTAGGTCACCAACGTCAAACGACAACTACTGTGTGCTTACGGACACGTGTATGCAAAACTTAACGGAACTAACGGAGTTTGGTAACGGAAAATCACCGAATGTCACACAATGCCTTAACCGCATCTCCCCAGTCATCCGTATTTGTTCAATGCGGCTGAGATGCCTTGGCCACCTTTCCTGATTCGTCCGCAATAGGTTAATGCGGCTGAGTATTACCTTAGCCGCATTTCCTGACCTATCCGCATTAGGTCAATGCGGTTGAGTATGGTGACCTGCAACTTAACCTGTGCCATTTCCATACCTCATTCATCATCTTAACACACCCTTAGCACAAGTTTACCATATTATCTACTTAAAACAAGCTAAACATCATGCATATCATAGGAAGGACTTCTAAAACATACATCAGCAGTACGCATACGAACTACATGCTGAAATTCATCTATCTGTCCTAGAAATCTTACATACAGTAGGCATAGCAGTCCAAACAGACCATACACACACACATACTCGTACATACATACACGGATTAAGCACTCGCGGCTCGAAAACAGTTTCACTACGTGTTCCAGCCCCCGAAATCGTTCAAAAGTGTGTAAAAGAGGGGTCCTAGAACTCACCTTGCATTGCTGAGTATGGCTTCTGCAATTCCGGTTGCCGTGAGGTCTTGTTCCTCGAATCAGCCCTCTTCTTCTTCTTGTTCTTCCTTTAAAATCTCGTAGTCTACTCTTTCTCTCTCTAAAACGCTCGGTGTTTTGGGGTTGTGAGAAAAGAGTGGGCAGCCATCCCTATGTATATCAGATATTTATCTTTTCTTTGTACCTTTTTACACAAAACCCCCCTCCACTTTTGTTCCTTCTCTTTTCCTTCCAAGACACTTTCTTTTTTTTTCTTATTATTATTTTTTCTTCGTCTAATCAAAGGTTTCGGGTGCTACAATATAAGGACTTTTAAGTATTTTTGCACTAACGTAACAGGCAATAAACAATAATACCAAAACTATTTTGTAAATATGTTTGCATGTTTTCTCCCACTCAAAAAAAGGAAAGAAAGTAAAAATAGGGGCCGTGAAGACTAACATCAAGTGTAGAGCAACGAATAAACGATAACACAACTAATAGTGTCACACCCCAAACAGCAGCGGTTTCCCGCGGGGCGTGAACGTCATGGAAACCATAGTCATTGATCGACCACTACATGATATAGTAAGCATACGATGCAAATAATTTTAAAAATACATAATTGTTTTTCAGAGTTGAATTGCGGAAGCAGTAGTACTAATGTAATTGTTTTCAAAATGTAACCAATACAACAATAAATGTCCCAAACAGCATGAATGGCCCTAAATGCGACGTGGCCCAAGCTAGCTTAACTTGATGCAAATGTCAAATACCTGAGAAAACATGCATGAAATACGTCAACGTAAAGTTAGTGAGTTCACAGGTTTTAAAGTAATAGTAAATAGTGTAATGGACCACAAGTCTTTCCATGATTTGATTGTCGATCATACAATACTACAATATTATATAAGCACCGTAACCGAAGCTAGAATGTAACTGTAATAAGTTGCCCCTACCCATGCCTACCGCAAGCATGGGTGTGAACAGGCTAATAATGCACCCGTTTAGAGCTCCAGTCAATGTTAGGGTAATTAACCCGGGTGGGGGTAGTCAAACCCAATAGTACTATCCATCATTACCTCGCTTTAGGAAATAAACTAACGGTTCGATAACAGGGGACTTCATACGGTAAGTAAACAACTTATATAACATGTGAAATCATTGACAATTAAATGTGTCCAAAAAAATTAGTAATTTGCATGTAATCTCCCCCAAAAAAAAATAAGTAAAAATGGGGCCGTGAAAGTCACCTCAATTGCACGCGTGAATATTAGCAATAGTCCTTACGTATGATTGGTCTAGGAATCTCCTAAACAAAATCACAATATATTCATGAGGTCATGGTTGCTAACCATAGATGGTCATGCATAACTCATCCACAAAGTTAGTTTTTGAAAATGTCAATTGACTAGTTATACACGTCGAGTCGTTAACGTTTTATTTAGATTCTTGTCTTCATAGTTATCTTCCTAAAAGTAAATGTATTGAATGTGTTTTATATTAAGTATAATGGCATTATAATTTCCATGTGTATGAGTTTTCTTTTTACCAAATACCTCCAAAAGTTTACTTTATATAAATATGTGCATTTGACTGAATCAAGAGAATTTTTGGGTCTGGTTGTCATCCTCTTTTCATGGTACAAATAATTTTTATAAAATCAAATATTTTTATCAAATCTAGATCTATGTCTTAGGATTCCAAAAGGTATATCTTGTAATATGTAACTAAGTTTAAGTTCCTCGAAATGGGTCATGAAGCAACAGGTGTCAGTGCAGCATTTTTCTGTACATGTTTATGGAATTCAACTTTTTGAGGGGTCAAACCCTAAATTCACAAATAGAGCCTATAGTACTTTTAAATCTAACACCTTAAGATACGTTACCATAGAAGGAAAATCTCCATTTGATTACTTTAAGCATAACTTATGCCTCAATCTTTCTGCCCTATCTATTCTGCCAAAAATTTAGGTTCAACACTTTAATCATGTTTGTATGTTTTGAATAGGTTATACTCATCTAAAAATTTTAAGGTGTTTGAGTTAAAAACTAGACATCCTAAAGTTAATATTAGGCTCAAGAAACGGTTCATTTGACCATGTTTAGGTCGAGTTATGGTGTCGAAAACACAGAACATTAATCTGCCAGAAAATGTGTTACGTGTTTTGTTACTTTTTAAACTTTGCTAGAGCACTTTTGGATGAGTTAGTGAACATGAACACATCATGGTGATGTATAGAAGATTAGAAACAAGGTGCTCACCTTAAAGAAGCAAGGAGACAGAGATGGTAGTCTTTAAATCAAAGAAAAGAATGCTTGATCCTTTGAACTAAGAACCAAACAAGAAAAAGTGGAGAAGATATTGTAGGATGCTTGAAAGCTTCAAAAATCACTTGGTCTTCAACAATGGCACTTGAATCACTCAAGATTTGTAGAAAATGAGTTGGAAATCAACTGAAATGGTGGTGGGGATGCCTTGGTTGAATTTTGAAGAAATAAAGAGGAGATTTGAGTGTAGTATGTGAGTATGGTGGATATGTAAAGTGTATGTCACTACTTATAGTCATCCACCCTTTTAAATTCGATACTTCTTGAGATATTGATGCAAATTCACATTTAAAAGGGAGGGAAAGAGGTTTCAAAGTAGTAATAGAACCATGCCACTTTAAACACTTCAAAAAGATAATCACCAAATGGGAATTCCTCAATTTACCAAAGTCAACCAATTTGGAAAAGTCTTTTCTTTACTTTATCTTGGAAAGAGGAAGAATTGAGGGGGTGAGGTGGTGGACGGCTAGGTGATGGTGGAATGGTTTGATTTTTCAACTTTTGAGTAGTATTGGGTATTTGGGTAGTATTTGTTGTAAAATTAGTATTTTTACATATGTTCATACTTTTACTCTTTACTTTTTAAAATACACTAAAATTTTATAAGTACTTGTATAATATCGTATCATTTAATATTTATAGTATGTTAGTGATACATCATGTATTTAGTAGTTTCGTTAAAAGGATTCATTCCGGGTAAAATATCAATTTACGCGATTAGGTGTATTTATAAATTTGTGTTTTTTCCAATGTATTTAATTTGGAATCTAAAATGCTTTGAAACAATGGAATATAAAATACTTTAAACACCTTAAAGTATTTATTAGTACACATATATTAATTATCACCAACGTTCGTGTGTGTGCCGGTTGTATTGCGTGTAAAAATGGTAATTAAATCGAATCACCGATCCATGAAATGTAATGCATGAAATTTTGCAATGCATATAACGACTTCAATAATTGGAATTCAATTGAAAATCAAGTATTATAGGTGTAATTATAACCAAGTCAAGGTCGGGTATTGACCTGAAATTGTCGGTTGTCATATACTCCCCATGTTAAAAAGAATTTCGTCCCGAAATTCAGTTAGGGTTGTCTGCAGATGCTAGGGTTTCAAACAAGTAAGGGTAGTTGAGCTTCATTTGATCTTCGCGTTCCCAAGTAAATTCGGGTCCTTTCTGGAATTCCATCGGACCTTCACTATAGGAATGCAGCTTCGTTTCATCTTCTTTACCTCTCGATCTAGGATCTCCATGGGCTTCTCAATAAAATGAAGTTGTTCATCAATCTGAACCTTATCGAGTGGTATAACCAGAGTTTCATCTGACAGGCACTTCTTCAGATTTGACACGTGGAAAGTGTCATGAACACTACTAAGTTCTTGAGGAAGTTCTAGCTTGTAAGCTACAGGGCCAATCCTGGCTAGGATTTCAAATGGTCCAATGTATCTAGGGTTTAGTTTACCGTATTTGCCAAAACGAATGACTCCTTTCCATGGTTAGAATTTAAGTAGAACCTTATCTCCCACTTGGAATTCTAATGGTTTACGTCTCACGTCAGTGTAGCTTTTCTGACGGTCACGCGCGGCTTTGAGTCGGTTCTGAATCTGAGCGATCTTTTCCGTGGTCTCGCTTATGATCTCGGGACCAGTGAGTTAACTATCACCAACCTCTGTCCAACACAGTGGTGATCGATACTTCGTTCCGTATAGTGCTTCAAACGGTGCGGCTTTGATACTGGTGTGATAGCTATTATTGTAAGAAAACTCAGCTAAGGGTAGATGAATATCCCAACGGTTTCTAAAGTCTATCACACAATCCCTAAGCATGTCTTCCAATATCTGAATGGTCCGTTCGCTCTGACCATCTGTTTGAGGGTGGTATGCGGTACTCATATTCAACCGTGTACCTAAGGCCTTTTGTAGTGATTGCCAAAATCTCGAGGTAAATCGAATGTCTAGGTCAGAGATAATGGAGATCGGTATTCCATGTCTCGAAACAACCTCCTTGAGATAAACCCTCATCAACCTTTCCACTTTATCAGTTTCTTTAATTGGTAGGAAGTGAGCAGACTTTGTCAGTCGATCCATAATTACACAAATCGTATCACAACCGGTGGATGTCTTGGGTAGTTTTGTGATGAAATCCATGGAAATCTGCTCCCATTTCCATTGTGGAATCTCCGGTTGGTGCAGTAATCTAGATGGCTTCTGATACTCCGCCTTAACCTTTGAACACGTGAGGCATCTGCTAACATAGGTGGCAATGTCAGCTTTCATGTTAGGCCACCAGTATAACTCCTTCCGGTCCTGATATATCTTATCAGAGCCCGGATGGATGGAGTATCTGGATTTGTGTGCCTTGTTCATCATAAGATCCCTCAAGTTTCCAAAATTTGGTACCCACATTCAATTCATGAAGTAGCGAGTTCCATCAGACTTGATCTCAAATTGTTTATCCATGCCGCGAAGGGATTCTTCCTTCAAATTCTGTTCCTTTAGTGCTTCAGACTGAGCATCACGAGTTTGAGTAGTTAGACTCGTATGAATCGTCATTCCCAACGCTCGCACCCGTAAAGTTTTGGTTCGTTCTTTCCTGCTCAGAGCGTCTGCTATAACATTTGCTTTTCCAGGATGATAACGAATCCCACAGTCATAATCGTCTAGTAACTCAACCCACCTGCGTTGCCTCATTTTTAGTTCCTTCTGATCGAAGATGTGCTGGAGGCTTTTGTGATCGGTGAATATAGTACACTTGGTACCATACAGGTAGTGTCACCAAATCTTTAGTGCAAAAACAACAACTCCTAATTCGAGGTCGTGAGTGGTGTAGTTTTTCTCATGCACTTTCAATTGTCGTGACGCGCAAGCAATAACTCTGTCGCGTTGCATTAGGACACAGCCAAGTCCTTGTCGTGATGCATCGCAGTACACCACAAAACCATCGTTTTCCTCTGGTAGAGACAGAATTGGTGCGCAACACAGTTTCTGCTTTAACAATTGAAACGCTTCTTCCTGCTTATCACCCCAATCAAATTTCTTGTCTTTCTGAGTCAGCGTTGTCAGTGGTTGGGCTATTTTGGAGAAATTTTCGATAAAGGGTCAGTAATAGCCTGTCAAACCTAGGAATTGTCACACCTCAGTCGGGGACTTAGGTGCTTCCCAGTTTTTGATGGCCTCTATCTTGGATGGGTCAACATGTATTCCCTTCTCGTTAACCACATGCCCGAGAAATTTCACTTCTCGGATCCAGAAGTCGCATTTTGAGAATTTCACGTATAATTCTCGTTCTTGAGTAGCTCCAAGATTAACCTTAAATGTTGTTCGTGCTCATCCTTGGTTCGTGAATATATCAAGATGTCTCGATGAAGACGATCATGAATTTATCCAAGTAGGGTTTGCACACTCTATTCATGAGATCCATGAATACAGCTGGTGCATTGGTTAACCCAAATGGCATGACCATGAACTCGTAGTGACCGTAACGAGTTCGAAATGCGGTCTTGGGGATATCTTCCTCTTGGATTCGTAATTGGTGATATTCTGAACGTAAATCAATCTTCGAGTGGTAACTAGATCCCTGAAGTTGGTCAAATAAGTCGTCAATTCGAGGGAGAGGGTACCGGTTCTTAATGGTGAGTTTGTTTAACTCTCGGTAATCGATGCACATTCGAAAAGATCCATCTTTCTTTTTAACAAATAAAATTGGGGTTCCCCAGGATGAGAAACTTGGTCTTATGAATCCTTTATCTAATAACTCTTGTAATTGATTAGATAACTCTTGCATCTCTGACGGTGCTAGTCGGTATGGGGATCGTACTACTGGAGCATCTCCAGGTACCAGGTCAATTCGAAATTCGACCTGTCTTTGCGGTGGAAGTCCCGGCAAGTCCTCGGGAAAGACTTCCGGATAGTCTCGCACGATGGGTATATCCTCGATTCTTTTCTCTTCGGTTCGCATCTCCACTACGTGCGCCAAGATTGCATGATAGCCCTTTCGTAAGTACTTCCGAGCCTTCATACATGAAATGATACTTAACACCGTACCATATTTTTCTCCTTGAATTGATATGGTCTCCCCACTCGGAAGTGGAATGCGAACGATCTTCTTACGACAAACGATTTCCGCTCGGTTTTCCGATAACCAATCCATGCCAATAACAATGTCGAAACTCCCTAGGGTTACAGGTAGCAGATCTACATTGAACGTGTGATCCGCCAAACTGAGAGTGCATGATTTTGTCGGTTTCGATCAACTTACCATCACTTAAACCTATCGTATACTTAAGCTAAATATGTCGGTGTAATTCGGTGTAATGACTAAAACTGCTAGTAACAAAGCTCCTATCGCCACCCATATCAAAGAAAATAGAAATCGGGATATGAAATCGCTTCTTAAGTGTGTGTGCACAAAGCGCACCCCAAGGATTAGTCCGATAATAGCGGTATGACGGTGGTGGTAATGTCGGATCAACGTTATGATGGGCATCTGTAGTCATGGTCTTAGGAATAACAGCTATAGGGGTGGGATCAGTAGGCTCAGGAGTGAGATCACGAGGGTTAGTGCCGAAATTTAGGGAGTAGGGTCAGTAGGCTGTGAGGTTGAATCTATAGGCTGGGGAATAGGGTCGACTGGCTATAAAATAGAGTCAACAGAATGAGGAATGGACTCAGTAGGCTCCGGATTGGAATCCACTGGGTTGGTGTCAACCGTTTGTGACACAGAATCAATAATCTCAGAATCAAGGTCAACTACCTCGGTATCGGCTGTCTGTAGAAGGGTGTCGACTGGCTCAAGGGCTAGGTCAACTGGCTGAGCATCAGTGGC
The DNA here is from genome assembly GCA_024085815.1 of Flaveria linearis. NCBI lineage: Eukaryota > Viridiplantae > Streptophyta > Magnoliopsida > Asterales > Asteraceae > Flaveria > Flaveria linearis. Next base: position 62,721,911 of record CM044007.1, on the reverse strand, counting down.
CGTGTGGCTAGGCTCAAGTGGTGGATCGATAAAAATGTATGACTTGGTCACCGGAATGACCATCGACATCATCGATCTAATGATGTGTGTGACTCCTGGAATGAGCTCCTCCGGGAGACTGGCATGAATCTTGGGTGCAGGCATCCACTAATACGTGCCTGGGGAGGGGGAGGTAACCCAGAATATCAGGTCATGGGTATGGCCTTAGTGGTGTCATAAATGAGGTTCGTAATGGGAGAGGACAGTAATAAGAGGATGTGCATGGGTCCCAGCCTCAATGGGGCTAGTAGGCTGGAGCACGATGTCGGGCGTAGGGGTCGGGATGGCATATGTAGATCCTGTGAACGAGGTCAAAGATGTCAGCTCATACTCCTCATATGAGTCAAAAACGTAGATCGACGTCGATGTAGACGACATCTTTATGACAAGGCAACACACAAGTACAATTTAATATAAGTAAGATTAATGCATAATGTACTAAGGTAGTGCAATAAGCTGCGGTTATAGTCTAGGCTCACTAAATGCAACCAAATTCCTTATAACCAATGGCTCTAATACCAATCTGTCACATCCCAAACTGCAGCGGTTTCCCGATGGGCGTGAACGTCATGGAAACCATAGTCATTGATCGACCACTACATGATATACTAAGCATATGATGAAAATAACTTTAAAAATACATAATTATTTTTCAGAGTTGAATTACAGAAGCAGTAGTACTAATGTAATTGTTTTCAAAATATGATCAATACAACAATAAATGTCCCAAACAGCATGAATGACCCTAAATGCGACGTGGCCCAAGCTAGCTTAACTTGATGCAAATGTCAAATACTTGAGAAAACATGCATGAAATACGTCAACATAAAGTTGGTGAGTTCACAGGTTTTAAAGTAATAGTAAACAGTGTAATGGACCACAAGTCTTTCCATGATTTGATTGTCGATCATACAATACTACAATATTATATAAGCACCACAACCGAAGCTAGACTGTAACTATAATAAGTTACCCCTACCCATGCCTACCGTAAGCATGGGTGTGAACAGGCTAATAATGCACCCGTCTAGAGCTCCAGTCAAGGTTAAGGTAATTAACCCAGGTGGGGGTAGTCAAATCCAATAGTACTATCCATGATTACCTCGCTTTGGGAAATAAACTAACGGTTCGATAATAGGGGACTTCATACGGTAAGTAAACAACTTATATAACATATGAAATCATTGACAACTAAATGTGTTCAAAAAATTAGTAATTTGCATGTAATCTCCCCCAAAAGAAAAATAAGTAAAAATGGGGCCGTGAAACTCACCTCAATTGCATGCGTGAATATTAGCAATAGTCCGTACGTATGATTGGTCTAGGAAACTCCTAAACAAAATCACAATATATTCATGAGGTCATGATTACTAACCCTAGATGGTCATGCATAACACATCCACAAAGTTAGTTTTGAAAATGTCAATTGACTAGTTATACACGTTGACTCGTTAATGTTTTATTTAGATTCTTGTCTTCATAGTTATCTTCCTAAAAATAAATGAATTAAATAGGTTTTATATTAAGTATAATGGCATTATAGTTTCTATGTGTATGAGTTTTCGTTTTACCAAATACCTCTAAAACTTTACTTTATATAAATATGGGCATTTGACAGAATTAAGAGAATTTTTGGGTCTGGTTGTCATCCTCTTTTCATGGTACAAACAATTTTTATAAACTCTCATATTTTTATCACATCTAGATCTATGTCTTAGGATTCCAAAAAGGTATATCTTGTAATATGTAACTAAGTTTAAGTGCCTTGAAAAGGGTCATGAAGCAACAGATGTCAGTGCATCATTTTTCTGTACATGTCTATGGAATTCATCTTTTTGAGGGGTCAAACCCTACATTCACAAATAGAGACTATAGTAATTTTAAACCTAACACCTTAAGATAAGTTACCACAGAAGTAAAATCTCCATTTGATTACTGTAAGCATAACTTATGCCTTAATCTTTCTGCCCTATCTATTCTGCCAAAAATTCAGGTTCAACACTTTATTCATGTTTGTACATTTTGAATAGGTTATACTCATCTAAAAATTTCAAGGTGTTTGAGTTAAAAACTATACATCCTAAAGTTAATGTTAGGATCAAGAAAAGGTTCATTTGACCATGTTTAGGTCGAGTTATGGTGTCGAAAACACAGAACATGAGTCTGCCATAAAATGTCTTACATGTTTTGTTACTTTTTAAACTTTGCTAGAGCACTTTTGGATGAGTTAGTGAACATGAACACATCATGGTTATGTATAGAAGATTAGAAATAAGGTGCTAACCTTAAATAAGCAAATAGAAAAGATGGTAGCCTTTAAATGCAAAGAAAAGAATACTTGATCCTTTGAACTAAGAACCAAACAAGAAAAAGTGGAGAAGATGTTGTAGGATGCTTGGAAGCTTCAAAAATCACTTGGTATTCAACAATGGCACTTGAGTCACCCAAGATTTGTAGAAAAATGAGTTGGAAATCAAATGAAATGGTGGTGGGGATGCCTAGGTTGAATTTTGAAGAAATAAAGTGGAGATTTGAGTGTAGTATGTAAGTATGGTGGATATGTAAAGTGTATGTCACTACTTATAGTCATCCACCCTTTTTAAATTTGATACTTCTTGAGATATTGATGCAAATTCACATTTAAAAGGGAGGGAAAGAGGTTTCAAAGTAGTAATAGAACAAAGCCACTTTAAACACTTTAAAAAGATAATCACCAAAAGGGAAATCCTCAAATTTACCAAAGTCAACCAATTTGGAAAAGTCTTTTCTTTGCTATATCTTGGAAAGAGGAAGAATTGAGGGGGTGAGGTGATGGACGGCTAGGTGATGGTGGAATGGTTTGATTTTTCAACTTTTGAGTAGTATTGGGTATTTGGGTAGTATTTATTGTAAAATTGGTATGTTTACATATGTTCATACTTTTACTCTTTACTTTTTAAAATACATTAAAATTTTATAAGTACTTGTATAATATCATATCATTTACTATTTATAGTATGTTAATGATACATCATGTATTTAGTAGTTTCGTTAAAAGGATTCATTCCGGGTAAAATATCAATTTACGCGATTAGGAGTATTTATAAATTTGAGTTTTTTCCAATGTATTTAATTTGGAATCTAAAATGCTTTGAAACGATAGAATCTTGTAACACCCGGATATTCTCCTTGAAGCCGACGAGAGAAGAAAAAGAAATAAAGTCCAAAGTTGGGGGACCAAACTCGCCAACGCAAGAAAGTCGGGTAAGTGGGGGTATTTAAAGGGAGAGGGCAGCCCTTACCCTCTCCCCACACCCACACATATCAGCTATAGAGAGAAAGAGGAGAGAAAAGGGAGAAGAGAAAAAGAAAGCTAGGTTTGAGCGGGTTCGAGAGTGCAAAATCGTCGTGTAGCGGGTCTAGACGAAGCTCTTTTTCTTGGGGTAGTTTGTGTGAGTTCTAGGACCCCTATTTTACTCGTTTACAACTGATATGGGGCTGGAACACATAGCAAACCTGTTTTTGTATGTGTATGCGTTTGACCCATTTGGGTGTGTTTGCATGTGATGCGTTTGGAGTATGTTTTCAGGCTTGTGTGTGCTTGAATGGTGTTATAGCATGCATTTCTAAGGTTTAGGATGGTTGATTTAGGCTTAGAATGAGTTTGGATGAGCTTGGAGGTCGAAAATAGCAGATTGGGTTCGGGATGAACTGCATTCTGCATCAGCTAGGGCTAGCCGACCGACTGAAGGCCATACGACCGACTGGAGTACGATTGAAGTCCATTCATATGACTGAGGCTCAGTCGCACGACTGGAGGGCCAGTCGCATGGGGTGTCATGCGACTGAGAGCCCAGTCGCATAGGTACTCATCCCCATTAAGTTCAACCGCATGAGGTCCATTCGCATAAGGTCCATTCGCATAGAGTCCATCCGCATGAGGTCCATTCGCACGACTAGGTGTTCATCCACATTGGTGTCCATCCGCATAGGTCCATTCGCATGATGTTCAGTCGCATGGAGGTCATGCGACTGAAGGGTGCCCATACGCCCAAATAGGGTTGTTGTACCCGAGGAGGAACATAGTTAAAGTACTGACTTTCGGGGGAAAGTGCAGATCTAAGTTTTGATGTGGTAGTTTCCGTGAACACATGTAAGATGACCATTAAGGTCTTAGAGGGTAGATTAGGCATGATGATGTTGCATGTTTATGCATGATGTATGTTATGAATGTATGATGATGCCCTATATGATGGTGCTACCTGTGTATGATGATGTTCCTTATTATAGTGTATGTTTATCTTTCCCATGACTTTACGTGTTGTGTTAAAGAACGAAATGAAAGTATTATGTAACATAAAGTGAAAGATAATGAAAGAGGAACATGATTAATGAATGCATGCATTAATAAAGAATGAGAGTAAGAAAGGCTTGCAAGCAAATATAGGAGGTGAGCGACCTTGTAGTCACAACAGACTCAAAATGGAATCCTTGTCTTTCGACCTCAATAATCGTGGCCGTGTGCTACAAAGAGGGTAAAGCTTGACAATATGATTAACCATTTGTATAGAATCATTGCTGCATATCCTAGGTACTGTGGCCAGGAGGTGCGATGCACGGTTATAGAAGGCCTATGATAGGCCTAGGTCCAGTACCATGAAATAGAAGGGTATTTCATATGGCAATGGTACACCTAAACTTTACCTTAGGTACTGTGGCCAGGAGGTGCGGTGCACCGTTATAGAAGCTCTATGATAGGCCTAGGTCCAGTACCACGATATAGAAGGGTAAGGTTTACGGGTGATGGAAAGAAAAGAGGTAATGATGAAAGAGTAAGAGTGAGAAGAAAGTATTATAAATGAACGAAAGTTAAAGAATGAACGAATGAAAGTAATAAACGGACGAAAAGTAATAACGAAGTAAGAAACGGGATCCTTGTCACTCGACCTCCTTAATCATGGTTGCGTGCCATGAAGAGGGTAAAGTTTGACAGGATCTAGATAGAAGTAAAAGACAATGAATGATGAAGATAATAATGATATTATCTATGTGTAGGTATGATGTATGATTGCGTGAAAGTAAAGAAACGTTTTTAATGAAAGTAATGTATTTTATTTATAAAACTAGAACTCACTCAGCAACGCTGAATTTTAATGTGTTTCCAGTTGGCAGGTAATATTACTGAGGATGGCACAGGGCGGCTACTCAGCTCTTTTGGATGGCATTCTTTTGTATAATGTTTTTGCACTGTTATATGAACAAACGATGTTTTGTAATGAATGTTGTATTAACTTGTAAAAGCATTTATATTTAAATGAAAAGTTATTTTACTAATTCCACTGCAATGTTTATTAAAGTTAATGAAATTATATGTTTTAAGAGCGATGAATGGCCAGCTGTAAGCGTCCTGAGAACGGGGCCTTACAAGTTGGTATTAGAGCCAAAGTTTAAGTGAAAGGGGTAACTTTTCAAAATAAACCTTAACTTAAACTGAGAATGGGACGGAAAGGGAAGGGATGCCAATCTGAGCAGCTGCGTGCCATCAGGTATTTTCCTAATGTTAACCGGTATTATGTGCGCATGTTATGTGGTTTATGTGTTGTTGGTAGATTTAGATATTGACGTAGCCAGGACAGGTAATGCTCAGGGTACGAAGAGTAAAGTAAGTGGCTAATCACAACTGGCCACTGTAATTAGGGACTTACTATACTTGACATAAACTGAGTGTTCCCTTGAATGACCGTGTTGGTGTTTGAATCTTTCAGTGTGTGATAGAGGATGGCCGGTGGTAGATCATCTAAAGCCTCGCGGTGGGCTTGCTGTTGCATCGCGGCCCAAAAGAGGCAGGCCTATAGTTGAAAAGGTGGTTCCTGAAGAACCCAAGACCCCTCATCCGGAGGGTGTAAATGAGAGCGCCAATCTGAGAGCCTCGATAAAGGAGGCTGTAGTGAATGAGGTTTATCGAGTCATGCAGACGATCTTACGGTCTGTGGTGACTGAAGTGATTAAGGCTGTACGGGAAGGAGAATGGAAAGAGAGGAACAGGGCCTCGGGAGGACGGGAGCAACCGTAGCCTGAAACGGTTCTTTCTGATGATGAAGAAGAGTAAGAAGAGGAGCCTACGCCGGAGGCGGCACGAGGCTGTAACTACGGGGCATTTCAAAGGTGCAAGCCCCCTACTTTTAACGGTAACGGCACTGTTGCTGCTGCTCACCGGTGGGTGAGAGAAATGGAAGTTGTTTTGAACATCAGCGAGTGCCGGGAGGACCAAAAGGTGAAGTTTGCTACCCATTCTTTTATGGACTCGGCTCTATGCTGGTGGGATAATATAGTCCAAGCCGAGGGTAGCAGGGCCATTAGGAGGATGAGATGGTCGGAGTTGAAGAAGTTGGTTATTGAGGAGTTCTGTCCTTACCGAGAGATGGATAACGTTGAGAGGGTGTTTCTGCAACTGGAGGCGGGAACCATGACACACCAACAGTACACCACAAAGTTCAACGAGATAGCACGTATTGTGCCAGATCAGGTGACGCCCCTGTCATGAAAGATTAAGAGGTACATTCAGGGTTTGCCGGTGCATATTCCCAGGCACATGATCGCTGCCCGACCGAGCACGTTTAGGTCAGTGGTGGACTTGGCAAGGAGGTTATATGATGAGAGGGCTGTAGTGGTGGTAGCAGAAGGTAATAGGAAGGGTAGTGGTGATTGAAACTAGAGAGGGAAGAGGTTTGGTTGGGGTGATGCCTCGACAGGTAATAAAAAGGCACGGGTGAATGACCGCCGTGTGGTCACGTCGAGTGCGGGTATGAAGAAGTGCGGTAAGTGTGGGAGAGAGCATAATGGGGAATGTAGACTGGGGTTGAATGTGTGCTTCAGATGTGGGAAGCCGTGGCATATAGCCAAGGACTGTCGAGCGGTCCGATGCTTTAACTATGGTATAGAGGGCCACGTAACTAAGGATTGTAAGAGACCTAGGGCTATGGGTTCCGGGGTGAAGAAGACGGGGGGTGAATGACCGAGGGAGAGCGCTTGGGCATTCACCATGAAATAAGAGGAGACTAGGACGGAACCTGATGTTGTGTCCGGTACGTTTCTGGTGAACCAAACTTTAGCTTCTGTGTTATTTGATTCGAATGCCAGTAGAAGTTTTATTTCTGCTGCTTTCTGTGCTAAACTGCATGTTAGTTGTAGATGTGTTGACGTGCCCTTTGATGTAGAAACTGCCATAGGTAAGTCTACCAGGGTTTCTGAGATGATAGAGAACTGTGATGTGGAATTAGAAGGTCATAAGTTTCCTGTTAGACCGTTTGTGATAATCCTAGGTGGTTTCGATTTGGTTCTTGGGATGGATTGGTTGGCGGACTTCGAGGCGAATATTGTGTGTCGCAAGATGATGATTCGTTTGATAGCGCCTGACGGGAGTTTGGTAACTGTTCATGGGGATTGGGTCACGACGATCCCGAAAGTAATCTCAATGGCGATGACGGGAAAGTGTATGAGGTGTGAATGTAGCGCCTACTTGGCTTATGTGAAGGATGCGGATACGCTAACACCATAACTATCCGATGTTCCGGTTGTGTATGACTTTCCAGACGTGTTCCCACAACACTTATCAGGAGTGCCACCTGACCGAGAGATCGAGTTTTAGATTGATCTGATACCGGGTGCCAAACCCGTTGCTAAGGCACTGTATCGGTTGTCTCCGACGGAGATGAAAGAGTTGATGGAGCAGTTGCAAGAGCTGCTTGATAAGAGGTTTATTAGACCGAGTATCTCTCCTTGGGGTGCTCCGGTCTTATTTGTAAAGAAGAAATATTGTAGTATGAGAATGTGTATAGACTACCGTGAGCTGAACAAGTTGACGGTGAAGAATCGGTATCCGTTACCGAGGATTGATGATTTGTTTGATCAGCTTCAAGGTGCCAGTTGGTTTTCAAGGATCGACCGTCGATCTGGCTACCATCAGCTAAAGGTAAAAGAGCAGGATATTGCTAAAACAGCTTTTCGCACGCGCTACGGTCACTACGAGTTTCTTGGCATGTCTTTTGGTTTGACCAATGCGCCAGCTGCTTTTATGGACTTGATGAATCGAGTGTGTCGGCCAATGTTGGACAAATCAGTGATTGTGTTTATTGATGATATCCTGATTTATTCAAAGAGCGAAATAGAGCATGCCGGTCACATTCGAGAGGTGTTAGAGACGTTGAGAAGGGAGAAGTTGTATGCCAAGTTCTCCAAATGCGCATTTTGGTTATGTGAATTTCAATTCTTGGGTCACGTGGTGAATCCGGAGGGGATTATGGTGGATCCGGCAAAGGTGGAAGCGGTGATGCAATGGAAGTCTCCAAAGACGCCATCCAAGACCCGTAGTTTCTTGGGTTTGGCAGGCTACTACCGAAGATTTATTCAAGACTTTTCCAAGATCGCTTCTCCACTAACCAAGTTGACCCGGAAAGATGTAAAGTTTGTGTGGGGTCAAGCTCAGTAGAAGGCATTTGAGGAATTGAATGCGAGGTTGACCCAAGCTCCTGTATTGTCATTACCCGATGGAAGTGAAGATCTGGTGGTTTATTCTGATGCTTCCTACTCAGGATTAGGGTGCGTGTTAATGTAGAGAGGGAAGGTTATAGCTTATGCATCCCGACAGTTGAAGGTTCATGAGGTTAACTATCCTACTCATGACTTGGAACTAGCAGCTGTGGTCTTTGCAATAAATTTTTGGAGGCACTATCTTTACGGGATGAAGTGCACCTTTTTCACTGACCACAAGAGCTTGAAGTACTTCTTTGAGCAGAAGGACTTGAACATGAGGCAGAGAAGATGGTTGGAGCTCATAAAGGATTATGATTGTGAGATCCATTACCATCGGGTGAAAGTGTACCAGTTGATTATGACCTCTGATGCCCTTAGCCGAAAGGAACGACCCGAGCCGATTCGGGTGAAAGCGTACCAGTTGATTATGACCTCTGATGTGATGAAGTAAGTCAAAGAGTTTCAAGATTAGGCATTAAAAGAAGATTATCTTAACTCTGAAAGAATGAGAGGTCTGGTCGCAGAGTTGGGTGAAAACACATTTGGTATTAGAACCCGGTTTGGACGAATGTGGATTCCACGTTTTGGGGATCTACGGGTGAAGATTATGGATGAAGCTCACAAGACTCGATACTCTATTCATCCAGGTGCTACAAAGATGTACCAAGACATGAAGAAGGATTATTGGTGGCCGGGTATGAAGCGTGATGTGGTGGAGTATGTGAGTAAGTTCCTTACTTGCTTGCAAGTGAAGGCCGAGCATCAAAATCCGTATGGAAAGATTCAACCTTTGGATATACCGGAATGGAAGTGGGAGCACATCACCATGGATTTCATTACGAAGCTGTCACGTACTCCGAAAGGGTATGATGCTATATGGGTGATTGTTGACTGCTTGACGAAGAGTGCTCACTTCCTACCGATTCACGAGACATATTCATCCGAGAGGTTGGCTGATCTGTTTATCAAGGAAATTGTAACTCGTCATGGTGTGCCGGTGTCTATTGTGTCTGATCGTGACACCCGGTTTACGTCTAAATTCTGGAAGAAATTCCATGATGCCATAGGGACGAGGTTACATATTAGCACAGCTTATCATCCCCAGACTGATGGTCAGTCATAAAGGACCATTCAGACATTAGAGGACATGCTTCGGGCATGTGTGATTGATTTTGGTGGAAGTTGGGATGACCACTTGCCGTTAGCTGAATTCTCATACAATAACAGCTATCATGCCAGCATTGGTATGCCACCTTTTGAGATGCTATACGGTAGGAGATGCAGAACAGCCGTTTGTTGGGGTGATAGTGATAATAAAGAGTTAGGGAGCGTTGAGGTAATCGAGGCTACAACTGAAAAGCTTGAAAGGATCAAAGCTTTCATGAAGGCAGCCAAAGATAGACAGAAGTCGTATGCTGATAAACGACGCAGACTGATTGAGTTCCAGGTGGGTGACCAGGTTATGTTGAAGGTCTCACCTTGGAAGGGTATCATTCGTTTCCAAAAGCGGGGCAAGTTGAGCACGAGATACATAAGCCCTTTCCGAATCATTGCTCGAGTAGGAGAGGTGGCCTATAGATTGGAGTTACCAGATGAGTTAAGTGGAATTCACCCGACATTCCACGTATCTCATCTAAGGAAGTGTTTGGAAGATGAAGATATGATCGTTCCACTGGAGGATATCGAGATAGACAAACGACTCAATTATGTGGAGCAACCAGTGGCAATCATCGATCGAAAAGAGAATAGTCTGAGAAATAAAGTGGTTCCTCTTGTGTGTGTACAGTGGAAGCACAGGAAGGGATCCGAGTCAACATGGGAGACCAAAGAAGAAATGAGACAGCATTACCCATGTTTGTTCGAGGAATAACAGGTTTCGGGGACAGAACCTATATAAGGGGGTGGTCTTGTAATACCCGGATATTCTCCTAGAAGCCGACGAGAGAAGAAAAAGAAATAAAGTCTAAAGTCGGGGAACCAAACTCGCCAACGCGAGAAAGTCGGGTAAGTGGGGGTATTTAAAGGGAGAGGCCAGCCCTTACCCACACATATCAGCTATAGAGAGAAAGAGGAGAGAAAAGGGAGAAGAGAAGAAGAAAGCTTGGTTCGAGCGGGTTCGAGAGTGCAAAATCGTCGTGTAGCGGGTCTAGACGAAGCTCTTCTTCTTGGGGTAGTTTGTGTGAGTTCTAGGACCCCTATTTTACTCGTTTTCAACTGATTTGGGGCTGGAACACATAGTAAACCTGTTTTTGTATGTGTGTGTGTTTAACCCATTTAGGTGTGTTTGCGTGTGATGCGTTTGGAGTATGTTTTCGGGCTTGTGTGTGCTTGAATGGTGTTATAGCATGCATTCCTAAGGTTTAGGATGGTGATTTGGGCTTAGAATGAGTTTGGATGAGCTTGGAGGTTGAAAATGGCAGATTGGGTTCAGGATGAATTGCGTTCTGCATCAGCTAGGGCTAGGCGACCGACTGAAGGCCATACGACCGACTGGAGTGTGATTGAAGTCCATTCACACGACTGAGGCTCAGTCGCACGACTGGAGGGCTAGTGGCATGGGGAGTCATGCGACTGAGAGCCCAGTGGTATAGGTACTCATCCGCATTAAGTTCAACCGCATGAGGTCCATTCGTATATGGTCCATTCGCATAGAGTCCATCCGCATGAGGTCCATTCGCATGACTAGGTGTTCATCCGCATTGGTGTCCTCCGCATAGGTCCATTCGCATGATGTTCCATCACATGGAGGCCATGCGACTGAAGGGTGCCCATACGCCCAAATAGGGTTGTTGTACCCGAGGAGGAACATAGTTAAAGTACTGACTTTCGGGGGAAAGTGCAGATGTAAGTTTTGACGTGGTAGTTCCCGTGAACACATGTAAGATGACCATTGAGGTCTTAGAGGGTAGATTGGGCATGATGATGTTGCATGTTTATGCATGATGTATGTTATGAATGTATGATGATGCCCTGTATGATGGTGCTACCTGTGTATGATGATGTTCCTTATTATAGTGTATGTTTATCTTTCCCGTGACTTTACGTTTTGTGTTAAAGAACGAAACAAAAGTATTATGTAACATAAAGTGAAAGATAATGAAAGAGGAACATGATTAATGAATGCATGCATTAATAAAGAATGAGAGTAATAAAGGCTTGCAAGCAAACATAGGAGATGAGCGACCTTGTAGTCGCAGCAGACTCGAAATGGAATCCTTGTCTTTCGACCTCAGTAATCGTGGTTGTGTACTACGAAGAGGGTAAAGCTTGACACTGTGATTAACCATTTGTATAGAATCATTGCTTCATATCCTAGGTACTGTGGCCAGGAGGTGCGATGCACGGTTATAGAAGGTCTATGATAGGCCTAGGTCCAGTACCACGAAACATAAGGGTATTGCATATGGCAATGGTACACCTAAACTTTACCTTAGGTACTGTGGCCAGGAGGTGCGGTGCACCGTTATAGAAGGTCTATGATAGGCCTAGGTCCAGTACCATGATACAGAAGGGTAAGGTTTACGGGTGATGGAAAGAAAAGAGGTAATGATGAAAGAGTAAGAATGACAAGAAAGTATGATAAATGAACGGAAGTTAAAGAATGAACGAATGAAAGTAATGAACGGACGAAAAGTAATAATGAAGTAAGAAACAGGATCCTTGCCACTCGACCTCCATAATCATGGCTGCGTGCCATGAAAAGGGTAAAGTTTGACAGGATCTAGATAGAAGTAAAAGACAATGAATGATGAAGATAATGTTAGGATCAAGTATTGAACGAAATACTAACTGATAAACGTGTATACCGAATCAGGTAGTGCGGAATCCTATTTTATTGGCGATCCAATCAGTGAGAACGCACGTAGAATCAATTGTAGATTGAAACTAAACGTTAAGAACGATTGGTAATCGATCTAGTGCGATCTATGAACTTGGAACAGGTTCTTGGAGGTCTCTGGACGGCTAGGGTACGTATGTATGCGAAGTGATCCATTTTTCCATGATTTAAGTGGTATTTATAGGTTAGTTTTTCTCATTTGGACGACTGAACCACAAATGTGGTTCAGTCGTGCGATTGAGCCATGTGGTTGATCCATTCGCACGACTGACTGTTCAGTCGTGCGACTGAGCCAATCTCATGTTACAATTATGCGACCGATCCAGTCTCCTGGTTCAGTCGTGCGATTGAGTCATTCGCATGAAGTTGTTCATGCGTATGGTCCATTAGCATGGTCCATTTGCATGAGAACTTCATATTACTAAGTTTGAACATATTTCTTAAACATTACATTACTGAGATTAATTCAAACAACCACAAACCTATATAGTTAGTCCACTAAGCATTAAACTACTAATCAAAATAATAAACATTATAAGTACAATCACACATTGTATTTCATTAAGTACCCATTTAATTACATATACTCATTCAATCAAGAGTCTTTCATTACAAATATCAAACGATTACATCAGTGTAACAAAATAAAAGTCATTTACATTTAAGCACACTAGAACTAGAACTAGGGACATGTGTACCAACAAAAAACCCTTGGACCTAGTTCTATCTATTCTTTGACTTCCTTTGTAAACTCTGCATGTCTCTTGACTCTTTCTTCTCTTGAAACCCCAGCATGAATATGAAGTGCGAAGCATAAGCATATGACATGTTGAAACTGAAGTGCTTGCACGATATCCTGCGTATCAAAAAATAGTGGCCACTTGTACAATGTATAAACATCAGCTGCAGACAAGTTTGTGAGCCACATTGGGTCAAACACCCTTATTGTCTCCACCGTCCCCTCCCGATCCAAAACTATGACAGCCTCTCAAGTGCGCCAGTCATAATACCACCATTTGAAATGGGGTGTAAACTCTTCTGGCATCTCCCTCAAACGAGACATTGTGCATGGAGGGTGCCATTTCAAGACTACCGTCGGCCTTCGAGTAGTGGGATTAACTTCAGATCTTTTGATATACCTCGTCAGTTGTTGAGGTCTGAAGTTAACCCACCTGGTGCGATACTCTCGTTTCAATGCAGCCTCGAACCAGCCGGACATCTTCTTCGGGTCGGCATATAGTAGCTTTAGACGTGCCAGCTGGTTGAGCTCAAACCCGGGAAGAGTCTTTAGATCATGTGGAAATCTAAAGTACTCGATTCCCCTCTCCCTCTTCACAGCATACACACTTGGATCCTCAAAGTATGCCCACGCTATTATCTTCCCTAACACCTTGAGATGCTTCTTTACTTTGTAGAGCTTGGTGTAGGTACTTGACTTTGGTGCAGCGCGCTGGGCTTGGATCTCTATAAAGCAAGCCGCCTATTCAGCCTTTCTAATATCCACATCGGCGTCTGAGGCTTGGCTTGGCTTGTTGATGTTCCTGCATCCTTTTCCATTTGATTCAGCTTCTCCACTGTATCACTGCTGAGAGTACTTCCCAAATCAGGAACCATATTTCCCTCTCGGTCAGTGTACTCTGGATAATGCTGGGCAGTGACTTCCTCAATCTCTATCTCATCAATGTCGTTCAGCTCGTCGTCACTGTTTACTTCAAAGGTTGGAGCGACCTTGACAATCTCATCGGGATTGAGCTTGAACATTTCTGCCAGTTGCTCATTAGTAAGATCATGAATTATTTCCCCTTCTTCAGGGGTGTAACTCACTGATCTCCTGACAATCCCTTGCAGATCAAGAATCATGGTTAGTTGAGTCTTGACCTGCTGAAGGGGAGTAGCGTCGTATTCGTCCCTCTGAAAATTTGGATATGCTTGATTTAGACATGTAACACATCAATCATTAGTTAATAATCAAAACAGAAACACATTAAACAAAATATTAACATTATATACATTAATTTGATACAATATTCAGTTACACATTATTTTAAATAACATAAAGAACTAGACATTACTCTTGTCTTGTACCATGTGCTCCTCTGGTGACGGGGCGGATGTGGAGGCATCTTGATCTTGAGCTTTCTTTGTCCTCCTTTCACTCGCAGATGTAGCACCCACAGCAGATGTATCATCATCATCATCATCAACATCATCATCAGCATCATCATCAGCATCATCGTCAGCATCATCACCAGCATCAGTATCATCCCCTTGATCATCACCATCATCATCATAATCATCACTGTCATCATTAGCACCATCATTTCCATCTCCCTCTCTGATCTTTAGAGGCTCCTCCTTTGACCCTTTGAGCCTCAGCATGACGGTCTTATTGATATTCTCCAACTCCTCTATCCTTTTGGCTGAGTGGACATTTTGCTCCTGGATTTTGGACATCTCTGAGCTTTGTGCAGCAATCTGCTATGACTGCTGCTCAATCAGCTAAGCCTGCTGAGATACTTGCTGAGATTGTGAAGCAATAAGCTCTACTAGATGACGAATCTGGGCAGTCTTCTCGTCATCGGCTGCTAATATCCTCAGCACCATACGATCCAGTGCTAAAAGCTGTTCCTCTACCCCACTGGGAGGTAGAGGAGATCCAGATAGAAAGGAGGGGAAAGATGACGGTCCTGCTGGGTGGCTAGTGGTGGTGGTGGTGGTGATAGTGGCTATGGGAGGGGGTATATGAGGGGATGTAGACGTGTGAGCTGTAGTAGTGGTGGAAGCAGTGTAGATGGGTGGTGGAATGGGTGTGGTAGTGATGGTGGGTGAGGTGGTAGGAGTGGTGGTGGTAGTTTGGGTAGTGGGTGAATGAGTGGTGGTGGTGTTGGTAGATATGGTGGCAGTGGTGGTGGAGGTAGAAATCAGCGTGAACCTCCGCATCTTCGGTTTCATCCCATGGGGCTGAGCCATCCTCTTCTTCCTCGAGCCCCTTAAGGAGCATGCTTCCCCTTGGATGCTGGGCTGGTCTGGGGTATAAGTAGGATCTGTAGTAGTCTCCCCAAACGTAGCTTGGCGTCCTCCAACCGCCTCCCTTCCATGTTCGGTGGCAACCACCCTGCCCCCCACCGTTCTCGTCAACGGCTCATCATCACTCTCCTCCTCCTCATCAGGTCTGAACTCCTAATGGAACCCAGCTATGTCAGCTTCTCTCTGAATGGATGGTGGAGGTGTAACATCTGTGGTGGTGGCCCTAGATGGAGTGGGGCCTGTGTCTCCACCATCGTCACTATCATCATCATCTGAGTCATCAGATGGAAGAGCAATTTGCTCAACATCTGAATCACTCTCCTCGTGGCGCCACTTTCGCCTCCCCAGCGCCCGATAATCAGCTTGGGCCAGATGCCCGAAGAACCTCTTCACCAGGGGTTTGACTTGCTTTAACTGGTAGACCCTCATACGACCCAGTTTCATATCATCCATGATCTCCAATGACACAGCGTCGTGGCTCTCCTTAGGCAGTGTTGGCAGCTTCTCATCAAAGATCATCTGGAGAAACCTAGGGTACATGCAGAAACCCTCTTTGCCCTTAGCCTCCAGATTCTCTATCAAGTAAGAGAATATCATGTTCGAGAAGCTGAAAGGGTGGTTCAGTACCAGAGCCACGTAGGCATTTTGAATCTGGTCTGAAAGATCATCAAACCCACCCCTTCGCAAAGCCAAGCACTTAAGGATGACATGTGCTAAGTACTTGTACTGGGGACACAGGTATCCCCAGCGTACTTTATCCTTAAGAAGCACCCCCTAACTGTCAGTGGGTGAAGTCTGGTGGGTGGTCTGCATCGTCACCCAAACCAAGTACCCGAAAACTTGGGGCCGGGCCTTCTTTTCGCACTATTACGGATATCTCTATGTCCATACCAAAAATGGAACTCCTGATGCTGTATGGCTCGTGTGAGCGGTCAACCGATGCCCCCTCCCAGAAGGCCTGCTAAATAGACCTATAGGGAGTGCATGGTGTGGAAATAGCCCTGTAGATCCTGGGTCGCTTAAGAAAGGCAATGATCCCCGCAAACTCGGCACCATTCCGAGTCGTAGCATTTAAATGAGCACATATGTTGTGCTTAGGGTTGATGGACCACCTGTCAGACATCAATCTGTAACACAAGACATATAGACATTAGATCACCACACAACACAAATCAGATCTAATTAACCTGGTTGAATTCATTCTGGTTCAATCATGCGATTGAACCATGCGACTGAGTTCAGTCGGTTGACCAGGCATGCGACTGAGTTCAATCGGGTGACTGAGCCTGCGATTGGTTCAGTCGGCCGACTGAGCTCATTCGTATTATCCATTCGGCCGATTGAGTCATTCGACCAGCTCAATCGTGCGATTGGAGTTCATCCGGGTGTCCAGTCGTATGACCCACTGTTCGATCAACTTAAGTTCAAATTTGGACCAAAACTTAGAATAGACGTCGTGTTTTGGTTCATTAGACTCGCAATCACTTTACTAATAACCTAATAACTTTTATTTCAATATTTTACTCGGTTTAGTTAGGTTATTAGTCCATTTACAGGTTCGGTTTTTGTGTGGGTCGAAATCCTAAAAGTAGGGCACCATTTGATCATATTTCGGTGAGATGTCATCACATTGTACCTGTAAAACAACTCACAATCGTCAGAATATCAAAAGAAGTCAGAGATTTTGGTCTGATGAAATTTGGGCAGAGTAACGGTCAGGTGTGCGATATTGGGGCGATTTAGGGTGATGAGTTGAATACGATCGACTAAGGCTCTATTTATACTGAATCTGATTTCAATCGGGCGACTGGACCCATTCGCTCGGTTCATTCGGGCGATTGGACCTCAGTCGTGCGATTGGTTCAGTCAATCACATTCAGTCGGCCGATTGGGTCTCAGTTGGGCGACTGACTCATTTGCACAGCTCCATTTGGTTGTCTAGGGCATGAGTATGGTCCATTCGTACGGTTGGTCCATAGTTATGGTCCAGTCGTGCGTATGGGTCATACTCATGATTTTGACTTTATGACCAATTTTGCATTTTACACCCTTTGACTATTGATATGACATTTTGAGCATTCGATCATCTTAGACATGATCATTTTAACTTTGAGAACTTATGATCACCTCAGATGTGATTCTTTTAAAAGAGTTTGTCACCTCAGACGTGACTCATTTTAGTGATTTACTCACAGATTGATTTCCATTGCATAGTCCGACATTTAACTCTAACTAACCAAGATTCAAACAAATTAAAACAACTAGAATTAAGAAACAAAAACGAAAACTTATTTTTGCATTTTGTGGGAGGTTGAAATCCTAGGTAGCATTACGTTACTTTGATCATAACTGGAGTGATTCATTATGGAATCATACAGGTTTGTCAAATTATTTGAAACATTTTATCAAAGTCTTTTGATTTGGATTCTGTTTTTCAACGAGAGTTATCAACAAGTTTAGGAAATCATACTAGTTCTGTAAGATCCCATATTGATTTGGACTTTCAAGAATTGCAGCTCACGATGATTGTCAGTATACTTGTCCTCTTACATCCATACACAGATTTTTGACACACGTTGGTAATTATTTACGGTTTAATTATTTCAACAAGCATTTGTGGATCCCACACTTATTTGGTAATCAACATTCCTCAGGAGATTTTTGAGCGGTCTACGGGTATTGTGACAAGAGGAAACTATTCTAAGAGCTTTCAAAGAGATGCAAAGCCTCAGGTCAGTGCCATCGCACAGCAGAGAGGCGCAAAGAACAATGAGTTCTAGATAATTTAGGTTATGATTATCCTCAGGTCAGTGCAACCGCACAGCAGAGAGACACACAACCTATCCTCTTGTTTGAGCAATTATATTCTTTTTGCACAGATCGCACTAACAACATATGTTATCAGCTAGATTGCTTTTTTTATTTTTATGTGCTTTGCTCATTTTATGGTCAACCACACACTTTTGTGGCGTTAATTTTGCTCGTCACCCCTTATTGGAACTTGGTTGATTGTGTTAACCAGGGATAAGATGATATCCCATAGCTTGTTGAACAACTTAGTTTAAAATTGAAATCACCAACGAGATCTACTAATCTATTGTGTTGAATCTACCGACATATCATCTAATGATCTAGCAACCTCTACGTCTACTTTCTCCATGTTCCCTTAGTAGCAGCTAGTTTTACTATCATTTTTCCTTTTATGTTGCTTAGACTTCGCAGACTAATACTTTGAAGTTTACATCAATAATCAGTTAACTTATTTTTAAAGTCTCAAACTCTTTGTTCCTGTGTACTATCATTTTTCATAGTCATTGAATCAGTATCACAGATACGGTCTCATTTCTAGAATCTCATCCTCCCATTTTTTTAAGTAAATAAATACTGAAACCTAAACTAATCTCCCCCTAACATTCTAAAACCGAAAATCTTTTTGTGTTTTTGGATTTTTTAAGATAGGAAAATTAAAATAAAATAAAATAAAATAAAATAAAATAAATTAAACGGGTGTCGGACTAACCAATTTCATCTTCTGGAATTACTTCACTTTTCTTTTTGATGTATTTGACCTCTAACAGATATAGAAAATGTGGTTTATCAAAAGCCTTTGTGTATTAATTTTAACAACATCGATTAAGTTCTTTTCAAAACAATCACGTATAAAGTGATATTTAATTCCGATGTGTTTGGTCTTAGGATGTTGGACCGGATTTTTTGTTACTGCAATTGCAGCAGAGTTATCAACAAAAATAGGAGTAGAAAAGAAATGCAAACCGTAGTCCCGCATTTGCTGTTGTATCCATATGATTTGTGAACAGCAGCTTGCTGCAGCAACGTATTCGGCTTCACAGGTTAACAAAGCAACCGAGGTCTGCTTCTTACACTGCCAGGTCACAAATCTCCTCCCAAAGAATTGACATCCTGCTGATGTAGACTTGTAGTTCATTTTGCAGCCGCCATAATCCGAATCGCTATACGCTGTAAGCTCAAAGTCATCGTCATGAGGATACCACAACCCAAGTGTCAATGTACCCTTCAGATAATGGAATATCCTTTTGACCCCTATCAGATGGTTAACATTTGGCTTCGCCTGATATCTAGAACATAGACATGTTGCATACATGATATCAGGTCTTGATGCAGTGAGGTACATGAGAAATCCAATCATTCCTCGGTACATGGTGGCATCGACCAGATCACCATTTTCGTCCGGTGCTACATCATGGTTTGTAGCAAGTGGAGTCCCAGCTGCAGAAGCATTCTCCATGTCAAACCGACTGAGAATATCTCCTACATACTTGGTCTGATGTAGAAATATTCCCTTTGGTGTCTGATCCACCTGTAACCCGAGAAGGAATTTCATCTCTCCCATGGCACTCATTTCAAACTCAGCCTTCATTACTGCTTCAAACTCTTTACATAAATCCTCGTTCTTGGAACCGAAGATTATGTCCTCAACACAAATCTGAACAAGCAGTAGATCACCATCCTTTTCTTTGATGAACAATGTGCAGTCAATTACACCTCTGTGAAATCCGTGTTTCACAAGGTGAGTCGAGAGTTTCTCATACCAGGCTTTGGGAGCTTGATGAAGCCCTTATAGAGCCTTGTCGAGTTTGTAAACTCTGTCCCGATGGTATGGATCCTCAAATCCCTCGGGTTGACTAACGTACACTATCTCTCGGATTTCACCATGAAGAAATACACTCTTCACATCCAGTTGATAGACTTTAATCTTCATGTAAGAGGCATAGGCTAGGAAGATACGGATTGCTTCCATTCTTGCCACCGGTGCAAATACTTCATTGTAATCTATTCCCTCGACTTGTTGAAATCCTTGAACTACAAGTCGAGCCTTGTTCCGGATGATGACTCCTTGGTCATCTTTCTTGCATTTCGAGACCCATTTGGTTCCAATAACCTTAGCTCCTTTAGGTCTATCCATGAGAGTCCATACTCCCAACTTCTTGAACTGCAGAAGTTCTTCTTGCATGGCACTCACCCATGCCTCATCATTCAGGGCTTCACTGACGTATTTTGGCTCAAACTGAAACACAAAACAACGATATGCTCCATCATGAAGGTATCCTTTTTCCATTTCCGAGGCATAATCAGCTAAATATAGCTGATTTCTTGTCTGAACTCCTGATCTGACATCCCCAATGACATTGTCCAAAGGATGATAGACATTTAAGCGTGATCTAGGAGTGGTAGGAACAACTACCTCGGAACCAAGATTATGAACGTTTGGTTCTGTATCTGAGGTAGTAGGAGTTTTAGGTTCCGAAGACGTAGAGGCATCAATGTCAGATGCTTGTGGACTTGCAGGAATGGGAACCTGTTCCTCCTCATTGTTCTGGTCATTCTCCACAGCTTTATCGTCAGAGGAGGAGTCACTTTCCTCAAGTGTTCCCCCTGACTGGGTAGACGATTCACCTTGTGATCCAGATGATGTGACGTCTAGTGATGGTGTATTTAAGAACTCAAACATCATTTTGGTTGCCAAGTCATCGTCAGAGGTGGAGAGAGGAATGTTAAAAGGACTTGAAGAAACCCTCATAATCGAAAAAGAAGGCGAGTCCTTTTCCAGCAGGTGGGGTGGTGTATCTTTGAACGTCCACGTTGCACCACACTTCTACTTGACCCGTTGAGTTGTTATAAACTCTCTTATTGGATATGTTATACCCTAGAAAGATTCCCTCATCGGCCTTCTCGCTGAACTTTCCTTCTTGATTTTTCTTCAGTAGGGTGCGCGGTGCGCCAAACGGTTCGAGATACTCTAGATTTGGTTTACGTCATTGAAGTAACTCGTAACATGTCTTGCCATGACGTTTAACTACCAGAACTCGATTTAACATGTAACACGCATTGGCAACTGCCTCATTCCAGAATTGGATAGGCAGCTTCGAGTCTGCTAGCATTGTCTGTGCTGTCTCTATTAAGCTGTGATTCTTTCTCTCAGCAACGCGATTCATCTGAGGAGTGTAGGCAGACGTGAACTGGTGCACAATTCCCTTTTCTTTACAAAAAGCCTCCATCTATTGATTCTTGAACTCGGTTCTATTGTCTGAGCGGACTTGTCTGACCTTCAGCTTGTAAAGAGACTCCAGTGTAGTTACTAACTCTTTGAATTACTCAAATGTTTCTGATTTTGATTTTAGAAACATCACCCAAGAGAATCTTGAGTAGTCATCTGTAACTACATAGCAGTACAAGTCGCCTGCGATGCTTCTTGTACTGACTGGACCAAACAGATCCATGTGAAGAAGTTCAAGAGGAAGTTCGATGGAGTGAACTTTCTTTTCCTTATGAGACTTCTTCGTCTGTTTGCCTTTATTGCACGCCACACAAAAATCTGGAAGTTGGAAGTTTTTGACGTTAACTCCTCTCACTAGATCCTTCTGGATCAAGTGATTCATCTTCCGTGGATTAATGTGTCCCATTTTCCGATGCCAGGAGATTGAGTCCTTCTCAGTTGCCTTTGATAAGAAGCACTGAACTTGTTGATCCGTTGTGGAGGCCTTTGATAGATCCAAGACATAAAGGTCATTATATCTTGAGACAGACATTAAGACTTGGTCCTCCGGGATGACATAGTCCTTTTTCAGGACATAGCACTTCTTGTTATCAAACACTACTTTAAATCCTTTGTCACAAATTTAGGTTATAGAAAGTAAGTTATTCTGAAGTTTTTGAACGTAGTTTACCTTGTCAAACTTTACTTTCTGATTTCCCACTTCCCCTTGAGCTGTGATATACCTTCCTTTGTTTCCACCAAATGAAACATGGCCCCCTTTTATTTGTTTGATGTTTGATAGGAGTGCCCTGTTCCCAGTCATGTGCCTAGATGCTCCGCTATCGACAATCCACGTGTTGTTTTAGCACTATAGCGAACACCCTGCACATTCAATTGAAAACATTAGTTCAGGTTAGGGACCCAAGCCTTTATTGGCTTGGGTGACCCAGAGGCATCACACATCATAAATTCTACCCATTGGCCTTTTGAGGCTGAGGGAAGATCTATGGTCTTCTTGTTCTCATTATCAGATTCATAGACAGATTTCTCTTTCCATAAGCCAGTCTTATGTAAGGCCTGTTTGTGATAAACATTCGACTGGTTGATGGGTTGAACTTTAGGTTCACTGACTCTTTTTGGTGGAGTCATGGATCTTCTTTTGGAAGAGCACATATTAGTGTCATAAAGTTCTACTTTTTTCTTTGGCGTCTGATAATAAGGACATTAAGACGCAATATGTCCATACTTTCCACAGTTGTAACATGATCTGCTCTCAACTTGACAATTTAAATGTTTCTGTGGAGAAGTATGGGACACCCGTGTGACATTGTTTTGTTTAGGTTTTGACATTTCTTGCTTAGATGTTTTCTTTGATTTAACAAAATTAATTGTTTGAACATTTGTAACATCTTTGACCTTTTGTTTCTCTGGACTTAGACATGAAGCACGAGGGTGGTTAACTTGTTTGGTCTTTTGGGTTCAGAATTAGACTTGATTGACCCAGACTTAACCTTAACCTTTTCAAATTGTTCGTCCAGATTAACAATAGACATCTTTTCTTTTGATTTCAAAGTGGTCTCCTTCTGTTTAGTGACAAATTCAATAGATTTACTTGCGGAATCTGGATCACTAACTAGAGGAGTCGACACCACATGATCCTTGATTGGGTTATTATTTATTGGTTTATTTTTTGCATTCATCAAGGTCTCAGGTGGTGGTGGAACCACTTTATATCCCAAACCCTCCCCATTGTTACGTTCTCTCACTAAGTGTTGGACAATGTGAGAGGAACTTGTCCAACTGTGCAGTTTTTGTTTTAGTGAATTTACTTCTACTTCTAAAACTGCCTTCTCTTTCTTAGTGTCTTCTAGGGAGTTTAGATATTACCTAATATCATTAGCTTGGTTAAAGGCTACTACTTCTGTTTCCCTAAGCTATTTGTTCAAAAGGTCTATCTTTTCTTTGTAACTGTGCTCATTTTGTTTTAAAACTCTATTGGCTTCTGTGCACAGTTGTAAATCCTTTACTAAGCTATCATTATGATCTAATAACCTAGCAAACTTCAAATCAATGCTTCCTAAATTTATTGCAATCAGAACAAGCATGGTTATCAAAAAGTTGGTCAGTAGTACTTACCTGAGGAAGTTCTGATGAATCAGCCATCAAGGCAGAGTCGGGTGTCTCTTGTTCTGGTGATTCTGACGTTGTTGTAGTTTTCCCTTCTTCAGGCATGTAATCGACCACAGTTGCAATCTCTTCAGTGTTAGACATAGCTAGATCCACTGCAATATCTCCTTCACTAGTTGAGTCATCATCTAAATCTTCAACACTTGCAATGTTGGATTCTCTCGGAGAGACAAACCGAAAGCTCCAATCATGTCCTTCGTCATCATGAGCCGTCAAGGCTTTAGGGTCCTTGCTTGACGAAGTAGGACTAGCTGTGGGTTTATCCTGACGATTGAAGGATGAGAAAGCATTCCCATTTCCTGTCTTTTTCGGCTTCACACACTCACGCTTGAAGTGCCCCTTTTCCCCACAATTGAAGCATGTAACTTTAGACTTGTCAAAACCAAAGGTAGTGTCCTTAGTTGCAACCAAGTTTTGTCCGGTTTTCTTGACAAACTTTTTAGCTCTCCGAACAGCACTTGCTAAGGCCCATATTATATCCATCCTTTCCAGCTCTGTCTCGTCTACCTGCTCGTAGTCCTCATCTGCCAGATGGCAGTTCCCTATTTCCCAGCAACTAGCCCGTCATAGGAATGGACGATAGCTGCTAAGAGATCCATGTGTTCCTTTGCTACATCCACTATCATATTTTAGAGATTCTCGGTCTTAAGTTTTATTGCATTGGCTTCAGTTATGATATATTGGGTACCAAACGACCCTGACGTGTCAAATCCCGAAGAGGAGGCTTGAGATGGACCAGCTGAGCTCGACATAAAGGCTGTTTGTAGTGGAGCTCCAGATGTTTTTGCTTGAGGAATTAAGTTGTACAAGGCTGGATTCTGATCATAAGTGGACTTTTGAGCTCTGTACTTCATCCTTAATTCTTCCTCCCTCAGTTTCAGAATGAAGTCATTGATATCTAACTTCGCGAGCATATCATTCTGTCTCAGGTTGGATACAAAAGAAACCTATTTCTCTGGCAAACCATTAGAAAAGTTCGACACTTTGTCTTCCATAGATGTTTTCACTCCATGAGTGTGCGGCTCGCTCATTAAGTGATAGAACCGATCAATGACATCGTCCAAGCTCTCCTTTCCCATTGACGAGAAGTTGTCAAACTCCTTCTTCAACGCTTTAGCTTTTAGAGCTTTTAACGATGCATTACCATCATACCTCTTTTCCAATGCATCCCACAGCTTCTTTGCTTGCTTGTTCTCAGAAAACTGATGGAAAATGTCCTTCGGAATTGACTGAGTAAGCAGAGCATAAACGATCTTCTTAGCATTGTACTTGAGCTTTTGTCCACCATTCATGCCACCTAGTGTAAGTTTGACTCCATCTGCACCTACAGGCATGTTATACCTTGTCTCTATCGACTCCCACAGATTGGGATCTACACCATTCAAATAAATCTCAAATCTTTGCTTCCACTGTGGGTAATCATCTAACGTGATTAGCTTAGGGGGCTTGTTATGATTCCCCACTTCATTTTCCAGAAGCAACAGATTCTGGATCCTTGAATCTTTACCTGCTGAGAACGCTGAATACTGATCCTCCATTACTATCAACTTTAACTTTGGAACAAAACTGTTACTGCTTGTGCAAATGAAGGTGTGCGATTGAACAGCTCGTGCGATTGAACAATGCGAATGGCTCAACGTGCGAATAAACCAATGCGGATGAATCGATCGTGCGTATGGACAGGTGCGGATGAACAATGCGACTAAACAGTTCAATCGTACGAATGAAGGTACGAATGAGTCCAATCGTGTGTATGAGGGATGCGTATGAACTCAGTCGTGCGATTGAGTCAATCGGGCGACTGAAGCTGCTGGATTTTGAAAATTCGAAGGTTTAAGGTATTTTGGACACAAAAACACGAATTTTCACTAACCCTAATTGCCGTATGCCGGGAAAGGTGAACTTAACGACTGGAGATGTCTAAAACACCGTTTGACACAAAAGGATTGTGTTTTTAGTTAAAAAACACAATTTTTATATCAAGAACGATTGAATCACACGTAAATCAAGAGCCATGGCTCTGATACCACTTGTTAGGATCAAGTATTGAATGAAATACTAACTGATAAACGTGTATACCGAATCAAATAGTGCGGAATCCTATTTGATTGGCGATCCAATCAGTGAGAACGCACGTAGAATCAATTATAGATTGGAACTAAATGTTAAGAATGATTGGTAATCGATCTAGTGCGATCTATGAACTTGGAACAGGTTCTTGGAGGTCTCTAGATGGCTAGGGTACGTATGTATGCGAAGTGATCCGTTTTTCCACGATTTAAGTGGTATTTATAGGTTAGTGTTTCTCATTCGGGCGACTGAACCACAAGTATGGTTCAGTAGTGCGATTGAGCCATGCAGTTGATCCATTAGCACGACTGAGTGTTCAGTCGTGCGACTGAGCCAATTTCATGTTACAATCATACGACTGATCCAGTCTCCTGGTTCAGTCGTGCGACTGATCCAGTCTCCTGGTTCAGTCGTACGACTGAGTCATTCGCATGAAGTTGTTCATGCGTATGGTCCATTAGCATGGGCCATTCGCATGAGAACTTCATATTACTAAGTTTGAATATATTTCTTAAACATTACATTACTGAGATTAATTCAAACAACCACAAACCTATATAGTTAGTCCACTAAGCGTTAAACTACTAATCAATGAAATAATAAACATTATAAGTACAACCACACATTGTATTTCATTAAGTACCCATTCAATTACATATACTCATTCAATCAAGGGTCTTTCATTACAAATATCAAACGATTACATCAGTGTAACAAAATAAAAGTCATTTACATTTAAGCACACTAGAACTAGAACTAGGGACATGTGTACCAACAGATAATAATAATATTATCTATGTGTACGTATGATGTATGATTGCGTGAAAGTAAAGAAACGGTTTTAATGAAAGTAAAGTATTTTATTTATAAAACTGAAACTCACTCAGCAACGCTGACTTTTTATGTGTTTCCAGTTGGCAGGTAATATTGCTGAGGATGGCAGAGGGCGGCTACTCAGCTCTTTTAGATGTCATTCTTTTGTATAATGTTTTTGCACTGTAATACGAACAAACGATGTTTTGTAATGAATGTTGTATTAACTTGCAAAAGC
The DNA here is from genome assembly GCA_024085815.1 of Flaveria linearis. NCBI lineage: Eukaryota > Viridiplantae > Streptophyta > Magnoliopsida > Asterales > Asteraceae > Flaveria > Flaveria linearis. Next base: position 62,695,172 of record CM044007.1, on the reverse strand, counting down.
ATTTATATTGAAATGAAAAGTTATTTTACTGATTCCGCTGCAATGTTTATTAAAGTTAATGAAATTATATGTTTTAAGAGCGATGAATGGCCAGCTGTAAGTGTCCCAGGAATGGGGCCTTACAAATCTAAAATACTTTAAACACCTTAAAGTATTTATTAGTACACATATATTAATTATCACCAACATTCGTGTGTGTGCCGGTTGTATCGCGTGTAAAAATAGTAATTACACCGAATCACCGATCCATGAAATGTTATGCATGAAATTTTGCAATGCATAGAACGACTTCAATAATTGGAATTCAATTGAAAATCAAGTATTATAGGTGTGATTATAACCAAGTCAAGGTCGGGTATTGACTTGAAATTGCCGTTTGTCACAAATAAGGTTCCGATCAACCTGAATTTCATTTAATGTGTGTACGTAGATAATTAATACTAATTATTAATTACAAATATAAGGGTTGTACGGTTTCGCGTTCGCATCTCGGTTATGGATTCGGTTATCGATATTTCCCCATTCCTATTTGTTATCAACAATATACGATCATGTAAGGGTATTCGTCATACATTTCAGTCATATGACATTATAATTCTAGACGATTAATAAGGCGTAACCCATTTATATATATAATATATATCACATGCATACAGCACACAATAGTAGTACCTAATTCATAAAATATAGAAACATGCACCTAATATATATTTATTCTTCACATGTGCGTAACCATAGCATGCACCACAACATGAAGTCACATTACATAACATACATACATGGGAGCCTAACATGTTTACTTATCCATGAAATTTCCAAACTAAACCCCCTATGCGCCCACTAAGGGCCCCATGCACCCAAGGGACTAAAAGAAGTCTCATGCGACTTACATACACACCCCCACATGCGTACGCTATAAAGCCCCTCTATGCGCCCACATGGAGGGTCCCCATGCGGCTAAGCCTTAACCACCTACATTCACATCCCAAGCGCCTATTACTATGGTTTTCATGCATACATACAAGTCAAGGAGTATACATACCCACATGCAAGACATCATGCACCCACATAATTGCCTAATGCACCTAATATAAAAAAATCTCTACTACAGCCACACACATACATATCCAGAAACAACCTCATGCGCCTAATCCTACCCACCACCTTCCATGCGCCCACACTTACCACACAAATCATGCACCCCATGCGCCTAACAAGGCCTCCATGCGCCCGTTAGGGCTTTCAGGCATGGGCTCACGCACAAAGCACACACACAGTCATACGAACACATGTACTTCAAACACATATACTTACGGATTGGACATGGCATAAACATATACATACATACATACATACATCACTGAAACGCATACCAGTAAATAACACAATGGTCGAGTGACAACAACATACCATGAGCGAGTCACGAAACAGTAGGGATATCAACGGAAACGAAACCGTAATTTATCAAAACGAATAACGAAGGAATCATACCGGAGATCGTTTACGGGAGAACAATGGAACACGAAACGAAGGTTGTGTTTCTGTAGGGCTCACACGGTTGCGGAGTTTCTTCGTAAACAAGGGTGCACCGACGAGGGTTGCCGCAAGGGTGATCATGAAATTAGGGTTGGGGTTGCTACAAATGGAAGAGGGAGAGGAACTGCCGAATAGGGTTAAGATTATGGAGGAGGAATGGCTCGGTTGTGGGGTTGGAGATAAATATATAATTGCCTCATTAATCATATAATTACAAAATATATATATTTGTTAATAATAATTATACTTTTTAGTGAAACGTTGTTTGTTTAGTGAGTTGTAATATAGTTTTAATAATAATAATAATAAAGTTAACTAATTTTAATAATAATCATATTATCAATAATAATTATTATTCTTAAATAATAACAACACATATTAATTTACGATAAGCGGAGAGAGGCTAGATGATAGGAAAAATAGTATTAACCTGAAAAACTCGGGTTGTCACAATAATTTTAAGAGAAAATTGCATAAATGGTCCTTGTAATTTAATCAGATTGTATATTTGGTCTCAAACTTTAAAAATTACAAAATAATCAAAACTTTTATGTACTAATTGTACTTTTGGTCCCCTAACATTTAAATTAATTAATTTTTTTATATTTCATAAAAGTTTAAACTAAGACTTAATTACACGGGTGGTCCCTGTGGTTAGGCCAGATTTCACTTTTGGTCCTTAGCTTTCTGAAACTACATGGTTGGTCCAATAGTTGGCACAAACGTAACAAACCTGGTCCCTGAAGTGGATGTCCGTTAAGTTTGACCGTTAAATGCATGTAAAATGACCCAATTACCCTTTAAAACTAAATATAAAACACTAAAATAACATGTGAACCCATCTCTGCACTTCATCTTCCCCATCCCCTTTTAGCTCCGATGACCACCGCCATTACCTCGTCGGAAAACCGACCACCGCCACCACCTTGTCGGAAAACCGACCACCGCCACCACCTCGTCGGAAAACCGACCACTGCTACCACCTCGTCGGAAAACCGACCACCGCCACCACACCATCGATTGGGCCTGTGGCAGCGGCGGCGCCGATTGTGGTCCGATCCAACAAGGCGGCCCAGTTACGATCTGGCGGACATCCGTAAAACGGCGTCGTATGCGTTCAATAGCTACTGCACGAAGAACGGGATGACGGAGGAGACGTGTAATTTCGCCAATACTGCTGCATTAACGTCGCTTGATCCAAGTAACGTTTTCCCCCAATTTGTTTTTGACAAGTTTGTTGTATTGATGTGGGATTGATGATTGAATCTGATGAAGTTTGATTTGGTTTTTTTTTGTTTTAGGTCATAGCGGTTGCAAGTTTCCTTCAAGGTATGTTTGTTGTTGAGATTTCAGTTACCATTTTCAAGAATCTGATGAAAACCAACCGCCACCACCACCTCGTTGTAAAACCAACCACCGCCACCACCTTATTGTAAAACCAACCACCGACACCACCACACCATGAAAACCAGTCAGATCCTCCGCCTTCCTTCTTCCACTTGAGAATTCTTGACCACCACCACCGAAAAAGAAAAACTCGTGAAACATCCTCCCCGGAGGTGATAGAGGAAACCAAGATGGGCATGGCGATGCTTGCCTGAATCCGGTTGATGCCCCACCTTTCCTGTGCCTGAAATAGTTTGATTTGAGGTGGGTTGAGCGAGGGACTGGAGGTGGTGGCTGAGGAAGACGGGTGGGGGTAGAAGTGAGGAAGACTTTGGTGGTGGCTGATTGAAATGATGGGTTGAGCAAGGGGTATTTTAGTTATTTTAAAAAGTTTAACAGTCAAACTTAACGTACATCCACTTCAGGGACCAAGTTTGTTACGTTTGTGCCAACTATTGGACCAACCTTGTAATTTCAGAAAGCTAAGGACCAAAAGTGAAATCAGGCCCAACCACAGGGACCACCCGTGTAATTAAGTCTTAAACTAACTTTATAATTTAACATTAGATTCCAAAAATTCTCCAAAAAAATTAGACTAACTTTGCAATTTGTAAAAATTTAAGGATATTAAACTTGAAATAACTACACAGAAATTTAGAGTAAATTGCCATTTTCGTCCCTGTGGTTTGGTGAAAATTGCCACTTTAATCCAATAGTTTGTTTTTTCGCATCTGGGTCCCTGTGGTTTACAAATCTTGTCATATTCATCCAGTCCGTTAACTCCATCCAAAATTTCTGTTAAATGTAGGGGTATATTGGTCATTTTACATATATGTTTTTTAACCTGATTTAATATATACTCTTTAAATACATTGCTATTTTAGTCCCTGTGGCTTGAACGTATTTGCTAATTTAGTCCAAAAATAACCACCACACCACTACCCGTCACAAGAACCAGCGAACCACCTCCACCACCCCATCACAAAGCCACCAACACCACACCAGAGCGCCCACCACCACCACGCACATCGGATCGTCGCTACCATGTAAACCCTAAAAATCGACAATCAATATTGGACTTGTAATATACCACTTAGAAAATGCATATCAAACCCTACTAATACCTCTACAATACTCGTTTTCAAGGGTTCCATATACGTTTTCGAAGGAGTTTGTTATAAGTTTGAGATTAACGGTTGGTTTCTAGGGTCCACATGGTGGTGGTGATCTAGTATGTGATGGTGGAGATCTAATATGTGGTGGAGATCTAATGTGTGGTGGTGGTGCCCATCTGGTGTGGTGTTGGTGGTTTTATGATAGGGTGGTTCTGATGGAGTGGTGGTGGTTTTGTGGCGTGGTGGTGGTTTTGTGGCGTGGTGGTGGTGTGGTGTGTAAAAACGAGGTCCAACTCTGGATGGTTCCGGTCTTGTTGAACTTCGATCCACCGATGCTCTCTGAAGCTTCACACCTACGCACAATAAAAACAATACCAGTTAAGGTGGTGGTGCCCGTCTCGTGTGTTGATTTACAGGGATTATTCCCCGGTAAATCCATTACCTTTTATGTTCTCCGACCATTACTGAATTATCGGTTATGATTGGGGTGATTCCGATGTAATTAAATGCGGGGCACGTGTCCTGCTGGCTTACCCGTTCCGCCCGCATGGGCCGGGCTTTCGGGTTCTGATACTCGGTCTTGTGTGGGTTATTTATACCCTACGTCTACATGGTGGTTCCATCACGGGTGGTGGTGATATGGTGTTTTATGCCAAGGTGGTGGGATTTTTGGACTGAATTGGCAAACATGTCCAAACCACAGGGACTAAAATAGCAATTTGTTTAAAGGGAATATATTAAATGGGGTTTAAAAAATAGAAAAATAAAACATATATGTAAAATGACCAATATACCCTTCATTTAACGGAGAATGTTGGATGGAGTAAACGAACTGGATGAATATGACAAGATTTGTAAACCACAGGGACCCAGATGCGAAAAAATAAACTATTGGATGAAAACGGTAATTTTCACCAAACCATAGGGACGAAAATGACAATTTACTCTTTAAATTAAATTTACAAGTTTAAAAGTTTAAAGATCAAACTCCAGCCCCTCTTTTTAAACCCTACATTCTTTTGTACCCCAATAAGTCAATAACCACAATATCAAATTAGGGTTTCTCAACGGCGCCTCCTATCATCCCCCTTATATATACACTCATCTCTCAACAGTTGTTCATCAACACCCCACCTAATCACTCTGCTTCCACTTCGATCCAAAACACCCATAATCGTTTTGATTCATCCCCCAAATTTTGGTTTTTGTTTTTGCCCATTTTCCCAATTAGTGTTTTATCTTGATAAATTCACTAACTTGTTTTACTAAATCAACAATAATCTTCGTTTTTCATCATATAGATGTCGCGTGTTATGTTAGATGATGGTTTGCAGTGATTATAATAATCAACTGTTTGTATCAGAATGCCATTGTTGTGGTATGATCGACTCTTTTACACCCATAGAATATGAGCATCCTCTCATCGAAAATCCCAATCGTAATTCTTATTTTCTTTCAGATTCCTTTAATTTATCTTCTTTATTATATCTTGTTACTTGTTGAATGATTTGTGTTTGGTAAATGGTTTTAATTGATTTTGGGGTTGCTGTGATTATAAGAAATTCCTCGTTCTGAACGCTGTAGCCATGGCATGACAGACATTTTTACACCCATAGAATATGAGCAACTTCAAATACCAATTGAATCTTTTATATTTAGCTTTGATTTTTTTATTAATTTGACGTATAATGTTTTTTGTTTATAGAGGAGTTTTGGCTACAGTTGAATATGCAGTGATATGTATTGCTGTGTAAATCGCCTCTCCTGAAATTTAATCTGAAATTGGTGGTGTTTAAAGCCTTAATCTGATTATAGATTGGGGTTACGCACGCCTCCACATTATCAATTCTATCGTCTTTTGGGGGGATTAGGGTTTACAGATCAAGTCTTTATTTACTTATTTATTTGTGTAAATATAACCTTACTATCTATCTATTTATGCATTCGTTTAGTGTGTTAATTTTGGTTTTTGAACTTTCTGGTGTAAGTTTAGTGGTAGCTTGTGATTCTTAGGTTTCGTTGATGCTAAAGAAAGATTAGTAGTACTTCAACTTGTTAAGATCAAAGGTTTGAGTGTTGTTTAGTTAGATTGGTGTAGTATAGTTTGTTGTGTAAGATTAGAAGTAAGTAAGATGAGAGTTTGAGTAGTTGGTTCTAAAAAAGATTGTTTAATCTTCAAAATTTCCATTGAGGGCAACTTAAAAAAGATGTTTTTCTTTTTGAATGGTAGATTTCTTTTTACCGTGAAAAAATTCTTTTAAGTTAGGTTTAAACCTAGAGACTTAAAATTTTTAAAACAAATACAATTACTCTTGTTTTTGTATGAAAAGAACAACTCTAGTCATTTCATGAATAACTTTTTGAGTAAATTACATTTGATTTAGCCTCAAAACTCTAAATTGTATGGATATGGTCCCTAACCACTACTTTTACTTTCATGAATGGTCCTTTGATTTAACTATAGTAGTTTATTGAGTTAACTTCAAGGTGAGTTCGAACGTTCATATTTAAAGGGGTTAAGTGGCAGTTTGATAATTTTTAAATAATTAAATGTTGAAGCAATAAAAGGTTTAAATTATTAAGTGTTGAGCCGTTAGGCGCTGAGCCGTTAGGCGCTGAGCCGTTCGGCGCTGAGCCGTTCGGCGCTGAGCCGTTCGGCGCTGAGCCGTTCGGCGCTGAGCCGTTCGGCGCTGAGCCGTTCGGCGCTGAGCCGTTCGGCGCTGAGCCGTTCGGCGCTGAGCCGTTCGGCGCTGAGCCGTTCGGCGCTGAGCCGTTCGGCGCTGAGCCGTTCGGCGCTGAGCCGTTCGGCGCTGAGCCGTTCGGCGCTGAGCCGTTAAGAGGTTCGAACTATTGAAAGTTAGTATGTAGTTTAAATATTCAAAGGTAAATGTCTGACTAATTTAGATAATAGGTATTAATCATTTAGCATTAGATTTATTACTATTTAGTATTAGTATATTGGTAAACCATCCAGAGACAAATGTTTGAATTATTCAGACGTTTGCTCGTAAAACAAACAGTCTGAATCATTAACTTTTGAATTATTCAGACATCTGAATTATTAAAAGGTTGAATTATTAAAAAGTTGATGCTGTCAAAAAAAATACTTAAATATGAACAAAACTAACACCCCCACGGCCCACCCCTGAACATCGTTTGGAGTATTGAAACAATAAGCTCCCCTTTACCTATATTTTACATCGTTTGGAGTATTGAAACAATAAGCTCCCCTTTACCTATATTTTCTACCGTTGAACATCAAGATTTAAGAAATCAAAATTCAAGAAGCTTCCATGAAAATAAAATCCAAAGGTTCAAAACAAATCCCTCATAGATTTTTGTAAGACATAGATTTATAGGTAAGAACATGTTCCAAAATAGAGGCCTAGCTTGATTGAACAAGAAGAAAATAATTTCAATTTAGCAGTTGGCTATTAAGTTTAGAATTTCACATTCAATACACCTCCCGGTATGATTTATTGTTGACTGAATTGGGTTATTCTTGTTCCACCTTGTCAATTCGGATTTGGGTTCTTCTCGATTGAAACTATTTCCCGTGGAAGATGTATGCTATGCTATGCTATGCTCGAGGAAACTAATCGGCTTCTTGATAAATTAAGACACGTTCTTTATTTAAATTCAAGTTCTTTTCACTTGTACATTGACCTATATCAAAACACAAGTCAACCATTGAAATAAACTCAAATCAAGTAATGAAAGTATCTAACAAACAAGAGTATGCCAAGAGTGAAGAAAACTTACTTAGTTGGCTAGTAGCAGTGTGACAAGTTTTCATTATGATACAAACATCGATCCCTTTAGACCTGCCATGTTGCCAATAAAACCCCACTTTTGAGAATCATCCGTATCGACAGCAAAAAATCCGTTAACCATGTCACCATCCGGGACCATAGCTTCAACTATTGATCAAACTGACTTGGGTGTACCCGATTGGTCTCTAGAAGGGATCATTTTTAAAAAAACAAATGTGATAGTTGTACGATTTTTATTTATTTATTTTATTTTAGTTTGGCTTAAGTAAATCAAATAAATATTCCATACATATTTGTAATTAAAAATGGTCTCTAACAAGGGATCATTTTTAAAGACAAATATGATAGTTGGGGAGTGCATCTATAAATTTTAAAGCATATGTATCAAATCCAAAATTTAACACAAATCACAAGGACCATTTGTGTAATTTACTTTAACTTTTTTAATCACATCTATCTATTTAATGGCAAACTTAAATAACTTTCAGGCATTTTTAGGGAAATTTAGGTTTCCTTCTAGTGTTAGACAAACAAATATATGAATATATAAAATCTTGTGCTGGCTTCGGTTTAGCTTATGATTTCAAAATATTAATCAAAAGGAGTGTTATTTTTTATTTTTTATTTTTACTTTTTCAGCTTTTTAGCAATCCGTAAGTCTTCTAACTACTTTTTTATTTTGTTAACACTTTTGTGATACTATCTTGACAAACATATAATTTGCTGAAGAACCTCTTTAAATCATTGGATGAATTTGAACTATATTTACTTGAATTGACGGTGGTCTTTTATTCAAGAGCTGAAAATCTTGCATCTAAGTTTCATAACATTTTTTTAAGCCAAAAAACAAAGAACTAGAATCCATTGATTCTAATTTCTAACCATTCACTCACATAATGTTAAACAAAACTAAAGATTCATACATATAACACTAAATTTCTCTTATGGGACACAGTCTAATGATGGATGCCATCCTCTTGGCTTGATTGCAAGGTGTCACGTCGAATAAACAAACAATTTAAGCAGTGTTAATTACCAAATAGAAAGTGGTTTAACTATGTTGTTTATAGAATAAAAAAACAAATTAACTTGCAGTGACGAACTCCGCTTGTCACCATCATGTAACCACCACCTAACCGTGCAAATCGAAAAAGGTGAAGATGAATGAGGGAATGTGATGGTATGGACGTGCCTGAAATTGGAGGCTGTGTGGTTCGATTTATTGTTGGGTTTAAGGATTGTTAAATATTAGTGACATTTTGCTCATTTGAACCCGTGTAACTGTATAAATAGTTCATGGAATCAAAATTTTGTTATTCTTATTTTGATTTGACATATCTGTAGTTTTTTATGACGAGATAAGTTTTTGTTTATAACATATGAACAATAGATGTCTTTTACATTCAATTATAAAAATGAGTAACTTTTAGACGACGGTTCCAAACAAAAGGAATTAGTATTGCGCTATCAAAAAAGTAAATTTGTAAAATGATTTGGAAAAGAAAAAGATGTGGTAGCACTAAAAACTGTCATTAAGAAATACTCTTTATGGTGAGAATTCAAAAAGTCTTTTTGCAACAAACAAATAGGTCCTAAACATCAGAATTGATAAAATTTGAATTACTTTACATTGAAAATGACTGCTGATTGTAGTCTATACTTTATAACGATGCATAAAATTTGATGTAACATGTGGCGGTTAAAAGGCTAGTCAAAGTTAATAGTTCAAAAGAACTCTAGTTCACTAAAATCACCAAACTATAACTCTTACTTTAAAGCTTCAAATGAATTAAATAGCTTGCTCATTTGTAAATTTTCTAAAATTAATGTTATTCATTCCTTACAACATCTTTAGTTAAGATAGGATCATCATGCTCTGGTCTTATGTCACAAAAAAACATGACAGAAATTGACTCATTTATTCAAATAACTTTTTTTTAATGGCCAACAAAAGAAAATTATATTAAAACCATGTAGCAAGAAGCTACATCACCACAAATACAAGAGATACACCAACAAACTATCTAAATTTTATACACCAAGACAACATAAATTAAACATCAACCATGATTCCCAAGTAAGCGTTGTAATTTTGACCCGATTTTTGAACCACAAGAAGCCAATGACTTTCACCTCTTGTACTATCTGATGCAACGAAATTGGCTTTCGGTCAAAAATGAGATCGTTTCTAGCTTTCCATAAACACCAACACGCCGTCATGATAACCAGATTTATGACCTTCCTTTTTTTCGATGATCCTTGGACATGGTTGTGACTCTCCAGCAGGTCTCGAAGACTAAACACGAATAATGGGGGGATGTTACACCAAGTTGAAATAACATACCATAAATGTTGAGCTAAATGGCAAGACACAAATAAATGTTCCGCCGTCTCCGGGTGTTCATTACATATATGACAATTCTCTGATCCCACATTGACTTTTCTATGGGCAAGGGAAGATAAGGTCAGGATTCTCTCCATTTTCGCTCGCCAAAGCAAAATACCAACTTTTTTAGGCACCCAAGAGTTCCAAAAGATCCTAAGATCCGGAGCAGAATACCTATGATTTTCAATGCTATGTTTTAGACTTTTAACTGAAAAACTCCCAGAAGAGTCTAGAGCCCACGACCATCGATCATCTTCAAGAGTAAGGGTTGTAGAGAGAAGGATAGCCGAGAGCGTATGCATTTCAGCGATTTCTTGAGGGGAAGCCGGAATGTTCTTCAATTGGGGAATAAAAGATAACCGATTATTAACAAGTTTTATACTATCAGCAACAGAGCACTCCTTCACGACTTCAAGGGAAAAAATGGCAGGGAAGCGTATATATAACAGCTCAGATTCAACCCAACAGTCTATCCAGAAGAAAATGTCTTGACCGCAGCCCAAAGACCCTTTAATAGATTTTCGTAAATCAACACCCTGATCAATCAAATAGGGGTTTATTTTTGAGATATTATTTCAGAGACCCGGGATTGAGACTTTTGCTGGAATAAAGTTCCAGTATCTTGACGTGTGATGAATAGACCATATAACACTTCTCCATAAACTAGACTTTTCCTCTTTGAACCTCCACCACCATTTAGCAAGCATGGCAATATTAGCCTCCTTGAGATCACTCAAACCAAGACCCCCAGTCTTTTTGGGGTGACAACTTTCTGCCATGAAACCCAGTTTATTCGGCTTTTGTTAGATTCACCTCCCCAAAAAAACTGCCTTCTTGTTTTTTCCATACAGTCAATAACCTGTTGAGGCGCACGGTACAACGAAAAATAATAAGTCGGTAAAGCGTTTAGAACCGAATTAATGAGGGTGACTCGCCCTCCAAATGAAAGATTTTTAGATTTCCAAATCGAGAGCCGTTTTTGAAAAGTATCTAAGACCGGTTTCCAATGCTTTACATGATTCATATTTGCACCAACTTGTAGCCCAAGGTACTTGAACGGAAAACTTCCCACATTACAATGTAGAAGGGCAGCCATGGCTTGTGATTCGCTTTCATTGACCCCAACACCATACAGCTTACTTTTGGAAAGATTTATCCTAAGACCCGAAACCAAGTAAAAACATCTGAGAATTCTGCGAAGATTGATAGCGTTTGAACGATTCCAGTCATATAGAAAGACCGCATCATCCGCAAACAGGAAGTGAGAAATGACCGAGCCAGAAATGGTGCAAGAGATACCATGAAGAAGACCTATAGAGACAGCTTTCTTTGTAATTCCAGATAACGCCTCCATAGCGAGAATAAATAAAAACGGCGATAGCGGATCGCCTTGCCTCAGACCCCGGTAGCATGAGAATTCAACAGTAGGAGAGCCATTGACCAAAACAGAGGCACGAGCCGAGTAAAGAATAGCCATAATCCATGATCACCACTTTAAGGGAAATTTCATTTGATCCATAACCGAATCCAGAAAGGACCAATTTAAGGTGCCGTAAGCCTTTTCAATGTCAATCTTAAAGAACATCCCTTTGGTTTTTGACTTACGCATCCAAGAGAGTAATTCATTAAGAATGAGAGGGCCATCTAGAATGCTCCTGTTTGATAAAAAAGCCGACTGTTCGGGAGAGATAATACCCTTCATCACAGGTTTCAATCTATTGACTAGGACCTTGGATATTACTTTATTGATACAACCAATAAGGCTGATTGGTCGGAACTCATCAAGATTGATCGGGTTTTTTGTTTTTGGAATTAAGGCAATAAAGGAGGACGTACATCCTTGAGACAAAGAGCATTTATGAAAAAATTCACTGAACAAATTCAAAAAATCTTGCTCAAGCCAATCCCAACACGTATTCAAAAAATGAAAATTGAAACCATCTGGGCCCGGAGCTCGATCCCCCTCACATTCCCACACAGCTGCCTTTATCTCAAGAAGAGAAAAAGGGCGAATCAAGGCAGAAGCTTCATCAGTAGAAATACTGGATATGTTGGGACATAGAATCGGTGGTCGATGCGATATAGGCTCCAAGAATTTATTTGAATAATAACAGTAAACCTTCTCCTTTATAACTTGAGGGTTCGTCTCCCAACCGCCATCAATCATTAAGTTGTTTAGTCTATTATTGCTAACGTTTGCATTCATTATTCCATGGAAGAAAGATGAATTCTCGTCGCCATCGATAACCCACCTAACACGAGACTTTTGCTGGGCATCCTTATTCCTTAAATTTTCTTCAATGCTAATCTTTTTTTATAATTAACCCTCATATCCAACTCATATTGGTGAAGAGGTCTAGTTTTAGCAAGCATTTCCAATTGCTCCACCTGCTTACGCATTGCATTTAATCTTTCATCCTTAACTTTGTTAAAGGATGAAATCCATTTTTTGATACCATATTTTATCCTTTTAAGTTTTGTCAGCAAGGCTAAATGAGCAGGACCATTAAACCGAAAAGACCTGCATAAATATTCAACATGATCCAAAAGCCCCGGGCTTTCAAGCCAAGAGTTGAACACCTTGAATGGAATAGGCCCAAAATCAGCACGAGTAGTTGACAAGATTATGGGAAAATGGTCAGAAAATTCACGGCTTAAAGTAGTAGATGAAGCAGTAGGCCACTGATTAAGAAAATTTTGCATACCAAGAACCGATCAAGCTTACTTAGCTTATCCCCCTTGTCTGACATGTAAGTAAATTTATGACCACCCATATTATATTCAAATAGTTCAGCTTCGAGAATGAATCTGTTAAATTGACCAGCCCCAACTTCATCAAATTCAGAGTTTAGTCGTTCGTTTGGCCACCTTACTTCATTATAATCACCCATAAATATCCAGAGGCCCGATAGGGATGACTTCATGTATGATAACTCATTCCATAATGCTCGTCGGACCTGAAGACTATTGGGAGCATAAATGTTGGCAATGTTGATGGTCTTACCAGAGTGTATTAGATAACCAGAAACAAATAGAATAAATCTATTCTTAATAGTACTTGATCTACAGAAAATTGTTGGGTTCCATAAACTAACCAGCCCCCCAGATCTCCCGGTCGCTTCGACACACTCCCAATCCAGTTTTGTTTTCCCCCAAAAATTGTTTATTTTTATTTTTGCTGAATCAGAAATTTTCGTCTCCTGTATTGAGATGAAATGGATCCCGTACGAAGTTTTAAGGCCCCGAATCCAATCCGCTTTCCTCCGGTCCCCTCCCCCCTAATATTTATTGATAAGAAATTCATTGGGGAAAAGTATCACCTTCACCACTGATTATTTGTCTAATTTGGGGTAGAAAATCTTAAAGATTAACCCCAACACACTCTCCTACTTGAATCGTTGCCTCCACTTCTTGGTCCTTCAAAACTCGATTTTGATCCTGGGTTTCATCACAGGGCATAGCCGCCGTAGGTGTAATCCATTCAAATTGCCTTTTATAAAAATTTTGAGATTGGCATCGAGCCTCTTTAGATGTTGAACTATTGTCATCACCATCTGGTGAGAGATTCGCTGGCATATTCAGATCAGGGGCCGAAGATGCCTGGGGAACAGAATTTCTTTTTAATAAGCTAATGTCATTATTAGAAGGCACTTTAGTTGGGCTTCTATATTTCCTTGGTCTTTTGCGAGATGGGCCAGAATGCGAAGCATGCCCAATAACAAATTGCCCAATTCCAACATGAGAAAATACGGGGGACGGTTCGGCTTGACAAGAGGTATCCACGTGCAACGTTGCACCATTATCAAAGTTGTCATTATACCCATGCATGCATGCCTTTGGGATGGACCGAGACTGTGAGATTCTCCGAGATACCACCGAAGTAGGGCGATCACCGGAATCGTTACCTGGTTGGGAAGGACACCGGAACTCACCTTCTTCTAGAGTATTGGCCGGCATTGATTGAATGGTCTTTCAGTGGTGAAGAAGTGGCCTTACAAAATTCAGGGACCCATTCTGGACCATCCTCATTCACCCAACATCGAAATAACTTATAATTTCTCCAGTTTAGAGTAATTTCAGCATTGATCCTTTTAGCCTCGTAAAGAAGAACCCCAAGTCCCTGAGTAGATAGATTACCATCCTCCATAGATGCATCTGAAGGAAAAATAACCGTACCAAACATCTCACCAATCTTTTCAAAAACTCAGGAATCCCACAGGTGGATCGGGACACCATGAATCCGGATCCAAGCTATTCTTTCATAAGGGAGCGATTGTCCAGACCATACATCAAGAGTTGAGAACCATTCTTTCTATAATTCTTTTTTAAGATGGAAACTCGACGCTACTGACGATGAAGGGAATGATAATAAGACAAACAGACCCCCCACATATTTAAGAGTCATATTATTAATACCCGCAGAATTCATCAGGTTACATATATGATTTAACGTGTTGACATCAGATACTCTGCCAATTAACGAAGACCCTCTCCAATGGATAAAAGCATTTGTTTGAAGGTCACCCGGATTAATGACCTTTGGAGGCATTGATGGGGGTTGGGAATTGCGAATAGCATCCAGATAGGAGACGGAAGGATTGACATACCGGCCAGAGCACCCTGGTGGAATAGTAGGCATCTTAGTTCCCTGCCTAGACGGAATGGCCTTGGCCTCGCTGTTAATTAGTTGTCTAGGACTACCATCCCTGTGGAATTTCACTAAATTCACCGATAAGATCATGTCCTTCATTTTGATTGATTTTAGTTTCCCCTCCATTAATTTTTTGTCACCTACCTTGTCGAATCTTACGACCCCGAATATACAACCTTCCTTGTTCTTCTTGGCTGCAACATAAGCATCTTTGACGTCTCCAAATTTTCTGAATTCCACCAAAAGCTCCGATGCATAACATCCATCCGGAAGATTGGTAACATAGAACGTTGTAAGCCTTGTCTTCCACTGCCTGAGATTTCTGCCATTTTCCTGCTGTCTCCATGATCGTCTTCACCGGACCTCTTGCCAACCACTGGTCGGAGGCTGTTGGTCTTCCATTCTTCGATTCACTAGGAACCCGGCGGAGCGTAAAACTGTGAAAAGAACTAACATTATTTATTCAAATAACTAAATTTGTTTTGACAAAGTAACCAAATAATGACTTGTTAATGAAAAGTCACCATAAATAACTATGAATCTGTCCAAATAATTAATTTCTTGAAAATATACCGTTAGTGATCTAAAATTGAAATAAGCAAGCAACTTCATAAAATAAAACATATATTGAGAACTGTAAAGTGAGAAGTATAAGAAAAAATTAAGAGTAAATTGTCATTTTCGTCCCTGCGGTTTGGTGAAAATTGCCACTTTCATCCAATAGTTTATTTTTTCGCATCTGGGTCCCTGTGGTTTACAAATCTTGTCATATTCATCCAGTTCGTTAACTCTATCCAACATTCTCCGTTAAATGAGGGGTATATTGGTCATTTTACATATATGTTTTATTTTTCTATTTTTTAAACTCCATTTAATATATCCCCTTTAAATAAATTGCTATTTTAGTACCTGTGGTTTGGAAATGTTTGCCAATTCAGTCCAAAAATCCCACCACCTTGGCATAAAACACCATATTACCACCACCCGTGATGGAACCACCATGTAGATGTAGGATACAAACAACCCACACAAGACCGGGTACCCGAACCCGAAAGCTCAGCCCATGTAGGCGGAACGGGTAAGCCAGCAGGACATGTGCCCCACATTTAATTACATCGGAATCACCCCAATCATAACTGATAATTCAGTAACGGTCGGAGAATATAAAAGGTAATGGATTTGTCAGGAAATAATCCCTGTAAATCAGCACACGATTGCAGCAGGCAAACACTATAAATACTAGGTAAGGAGGATCGAGATCCTCACAAAAGAATACACACAAAAGCTCCCCCTTAATTATCCCTATCACATATTTCTATTCCACCAATACTTACTCTCACGCCGAAAGGTCGTTCCAGGGATATTTCCCCCTTGGAACGCCTTAACTGGTGTTGTTTTCATTGTGCGTAGGTGTGAAGCTTTGGAGAGCATCGGTAAATCGAAGTTCAATAAGACCGGAACCATCTAGAGTTGGACCTCGTATTTACACACCACACCACCACCACTCCGCAAAACCACCACCACTCCATCAGAACCACCAAATCATCACCACCACCCTATCATAAAACCACCAACACCACACCAGACGGGCACCACCACCACACATTAGATCTCCACCACCACACATTAGATCTCCGCCATCACACACTAGATTACCACCACCACACATTAGATCTCCACCACCACACATTAGATCTCCATCACCATACATTAGATCTCCGCCATCACACACTAGATCACCACCACCATGTAGACCCTAGAAACAAACCGTTAATCTCGAACTTATAACAAACCCCTTCGAAAACGTATATGGAACCCTTGAAAACGAGCATTGTAGAGGTATTAGTAGGGTTTGATATGCATTTTCGAAGTAGTATGTTACAAGTCCAATATTGATTGTCGATTTTTAGAGTTTATATGGTAGCGACGATCCAATGTGCGTGGTGGTGGTGGGCGCTCTGGTGTGGTGTTGGTGGCTTTGTGATGGGGCGGTGGTGGTGGTTCGGTGGTTCTGGTGACGGGTAGTGGTGTGGTGGTTATTTTTGGACTAGATTGGCAAATACGCTCAAACCACAGGGACTAAAATAGCAATGTATTTAAAGAGTATATATTAAATCAGGTTTAAAAAAAGAAAAATAAAAACATATATATAAAATGACCATTATACCCCTCATTTAACGGAAATTTTGGATGGAGTTAACAGACTGGATGAATATGACAATATTTGTAAACCACAGGGACCCAGATGCGAAAAAACAAACTATTGGATTAAAATGACAATTTTCACCAAACCACAGGGACGAAAATGACAATTTACTCA
Organism: Flaveria linearis; assembly: GCA_024085815.1. Taxonomy (NCBI): domain Eukaryota; kingdom Viridiplantae; phylum Streptophyta; class Magnoliopsida; order Asterales; family Asteraceae; genus Flaveria; species Flaveria linearis. Next base: position 62,678,005 of record CM044007.1, on the reverse strand, counting down.
AAAATTAAATATGAAAATGAAATACAGAAGAATAAACCTTTACAATTCCCCCACGAATGCAATCCAATTACAAAAATATTAAAACTAACTTTGCCAATTATATTTCAACGATGCTTTCAAAATCAACCATATAAATACAACTACTATCAAGCACACACAACTGATCCATCATTATACTTTTTACCATTAAACAAGTGCTTCTCGATAACCTTAACAGTTTAAATTATTAGAGAGTGATTTGAATTATGGTATATCATATGTATTTTATCTTTTTAAATCAGTGCCCCTTGCCAGACTTGTGCTTTCGTTTCTTGTATTGTCCACATCATAGCTACTGAGAATTCGATAGTATTAAAATAGGGGAGAAGATATGCTACAAAGGCTATATATTCTAAAAAGGGTGAGAAGTAATTCTGGCCATTGGATCAACTCATTAAAATAAATCAATGGTTCAAAAAAACGCGGTGGCAAACATGTAAATAAGTGGAAAACTGCTAACAGGTGGAGGGGCAAAAAAGTAATTTGACACAATGGTTGTTTCACACAATGGTTGTTTGTCACAATAATTATTTGAAACAATGGTAGTTTGACACAATAGTAGTTTGACACAATGGTAGTTTGACACAATGCTAGTTTGACACAATGGTAGTTTGACACAATGTTAATTTGAAACAATAGTAATTTGGTATGTTGGCATGTTGTTATATTTTATTATGTGTTGGCATGTTAATATTTATTGCTATATGTTGCTTTACATTACACAATAGTATTTTGATAACTTGTTTTTATCGTCAAAATCAAACGTAAACAAAACTATTCAAATATGACACAATGAGTCTTATGACATAATGAATATAATGACACAATGAATATAATAACACAATTAATCTTATGACATAATGAATCCTATTCTTGAATAGGCATAGAATCAACTGTTGAGGTGCTTGAAGCTTATTTATCCTTAATGCTTTGAAGATATAAACTGCAATTGCGTATAATGTGACCAGGTTGTTTGCAAAACCCACAATTTCTCAACTTTTTTCCTGCTTGTTCGATAGCTAACTCATGAGCTGACTTCATTCTTTTCGGCCTACCTTTTGTCTTTTGCTTAATAGGTACACGGGATTTTACTTCATTTCGTTCGCTCCCTCCAGTTAACTCTGCAAACCTATCTCTCCTGCTTGGAGGTGGGACGACCATTTGAACTTCATCAGCCTTAGACTTGTAACTATTCAAATAATCAAGATAAAAACACAACTCGACTTTGTTCGTAACCAATTGATTAACAATATTTGTTTTATTCAGACACAATGACAATACAAAAACACAATGACGAACAAAAAGACACAATGATGATATATAAGACACAATGATGATGTCAATCAATAACAAAATTCATATAACAAACATAACAACATAAAAGATACAACATATAGAGACCCACCTGATATTTATAAAATATGTTCAACAACATATTGATAATGTCTAGAGTAATCTAATAGTATAGACACAATAACTGTTTTATTCAGACACAATGACAATACAAAATACACAATGACGAACAAAAAGACACAATGATGATACCTATGACACAATGATGATACCTATGACACAATGATGATATCAATCGATAATAAAATTCACAGAAATTAGACTGTATAGACACAATGATGATCCAAACGATAAAATTACGGTGCGAAAATTAACATACTATTTCAATTACAGTATATAATCGTTTTCATACGTACCAAACTGATGATTAATCGTTGACATCGGCGAAGTAATTGATGTAAAGCAATCTTCAACAGATGAATTCGATCGTTTGAATCTTCAACGATTGAAATTAATGTAAGCTGAAACTTCGTACGTTTAAATCTTCAACGATTGAAATTGATGTAAGATGAATTCAATCGTTTGATCGTTTGAAAACCTCAATCGTATAGAAAAAATCAATATATCCCACACCTTCATCTTAATAAATTAGACTTTCTAAAATACCCCTCCTTCCATTTTTAAAAATATGTCACATGTCACTCATCGATTGCTTCTCACTCTTTTTACATAATGTTCCCTTTATATTTGAACTTTTCTCTTAAAATAGAACATGGATAGTCTTAGAATATTGCATGTATGTGAAAGAGGCCACTCAGTTTATGCTTTCCAACATATGCTATTGTATGGTGGACTTTCTACTTATATGAGCTATCCTTTGACGAGCCATAGTGGGATATGAAAATATAAGGTTCATAGTGTATTTCATGAATTTAACTTTCTTTGGTAGTAGGATTATTTTTTACTTTTATTCTTATCTTTTTCATGAAAAATAAACAAGACAAATATAAAAATAATCCTGACACTAGTCAAAAGTTAAATTAATTAATTATGCTACAAACCTTATATTTACATATCTTATAGCGGCCTGAAAAGGAATAGTCTCGTTCAATAGAAAAGCTACCATGAGCATCATATGTTGAAATGATATACACTGAATGGCTTCTTTGACTTTTATGCATTCTAAGACCATCCATGCTTGTTTCGACACTATTGAATTTCCAATACATATGGTCCGTAAACTTCAACACAAGAAATAAAAGCACAAACAAATTAGGTGTTTGTAATTCAAAGAGAGAAATACAAGTGATATTTTTCTAATACAAAGCATTATCATTCTCTAATAGTTTGTACTCTTAGGTTATCAAGAAGCATTTGTTAAATTGTGGGTTGGAATAATGGGAGATAAGAACAAAAGTAAAACTAGAACCATGTAATCTTAAAATGTAAAAGAAACATAAATAACATATATAGTTGAATATAGTAAACGACAAAGTTTAAATGACAAATTTTGAAATACCACGTTAACCATTTGTTCAGTACATATCAAGTGCCTTGGTGTCTTGTTACCTTTGTTACAATATAGCGATTCAAGCGCGATTGAGGCATAAAAAGCTAAAGGCAATCAAAAAACACCTCAAAGCTTTGAGGCATTGCCTCATGCACATCCAACTCAAAATTGGTCAATATTAGGGTGTGTAGGAGGTGACACGTGGAAACAACCACATCGATGAAAAGATTACAAACATGATAAAAATGCAAATATGAAAACCTCAAACTAAAACATTTTAAAATTATACAAAAAACATATTTGGTTTTTGGGTCAGGTTTAAATGAAAACCGAATTAAGTTTTCGATTGATCAACCAAATTCACATATATCCAATACTCTTAACCTAATTTCTATTTTAATTAGTAAAAAATGACCCTATACTCATTCTTAATACAACATCCAAATAACTATACTCATCAAACTCATGTAATAATCTAAATAAACATTTGAATTACCACTTAACCCTAAATCCCTATGCCGATTATGAAGCTTTTTGAAGATAGAAGCGCCATGTGAGAAGCTTCATTGGGAGAGAACATAAGTTGCAAATAGACATCCAACTTATCAAGTATTTAACAGTTTAGAACTAAAAGAGTCACCTTAAATAGGGCAAAAGCCAACTGTTTGTTTGATTAAAAGGGATTACGGTTAAGGCCAAAGGGCAATGTATTGGTTGGGCTTAAATATATGTTATATGTGGGCTTGTATTTTTGTATGGTTTGAGCTTTGAGATGTTGATAGGGAGAACCAGAGAAAACTAAAAATAGTTGAAAAACAAAAACAATCAACGGATTTGAGTCAAACATTTTAGTTGAACTCTAATCTTACATTTTTTGTTTTAAATTTTCCATTAAATTTAGAAACAATATACAATTAAATTTAAAAATAATATGAGTACAAATGTATTATATTTGGCTCACTTCAGCTTCAAATAATGTTTACATCGGATTGTAAATAAAAATAAGTATGTCAAATTCGGTTATACCTAATTTAAGAAAAATATTATACTTTAAAATTTAATTAAAAAATAATAATAATTAAATCTCAAACTTATTTTTTCTATATAATTTATTTCCAATAAATGAATGACAAACTAAATAATTTATTTCTAGGTAAATGGATCACAAAATGGATGTACGTCTTTTCATCAAAGTAAGAAACAAAAAATGAATTTTTTTTAACCTAAGTAATGACACATGCATCACACTCAACGTGCGTGATAATATTCACATCCAATGGGAATAAATAAAATATGAATAGCAATTGTGCCACTTCAAGAGATAAATAAATTACCAAAAACTCAAAAAACAAGCCAAATGAGCATGCACAAACGTTGATTTAAGTTGAATATAAGCCTAATGTCACGAAGTTATTTCTCAACCCTCGTGTGGCATCTTCATTTTAAGTCCAGCATTTTTGAACCAAATTTACTAACGACTTACGTGGTTACTAGTAAATATTGCAAGCTTGACTTTATGTTATTTTAAGTGACTACAAAAGATGTCCTGTGTACTTATTTATACACATTGGGACTTTTCTAGATTGTCCTAAATCTAGACTATTCAACATAACTTATACATCTCGACTTCTAAACATAACTTATACATCTTGACTTCTAGAGAGTTTCTAGCCAAATATCCAGCCCTATTAAGCCTTTTCATGGTTATTTTAAAGCTGATCTAGAATCATCTTTTGGTGGTCTTGTGATCCATCTTTTTAGTATCTTCCTTGTAAAAATCTTGCCCTTTCTAGCTTGTTTAAGGCTGGTCTCGACTTCTTGGCAGCCTTTTGTAAACCAGAACATTGTAGTATTTTTCACAGAGTTTTGCCAACCCTTCTTATATATTGAATGGCCTAGAAATATTCAAAAGCTTGTAAAAGCGACTGAATTTTAGGTGGATCATTACATTTTTCCTACATAAACCCACGGCATCCTCAACGTATTTCTTGAGCGACCTTTGGCTTGTCCTCATAAGATGCAAGACAGACAATGTTTTGCCTCGATAGTTAGCACTCGACTCCATTTTTATTTTGTGTACTTGATCACTCTTAACTATATAATGTGTTTAAAAACATTGTTGGTACAACTTTTTCTTCTAGAAAAAATTCCATCCTGAGCACAATCTTGTAGTCGTCCAATGGTATAACTGAGAAATCTAACTTTGCTTGTTGTGTTCCGATCTTAGTCTAGATGGCCTATAACATACCTTCGATTGTTTTAATGTTACCATTGGTGGCTTTGAGCAATCCGTCTCTCGTAGTGATTTTCAGACTTTAGTGTTGAAATTATGACTTGCTCCGGGTCACCTAACACCTTTGCTAGTTGTCCATTTACTTCAATGTTTACGAATCAAAGTTCTTTCATTTCCATGTTGGTACTGTTGTCCCTATCTCTTGTTAGGTAGGATTTTTCATGACTTGCCATTGTTTGTCTTTAAAGCCTTGAGAAATTAGAGTTGCATTGCCCCTAAGTAAGCCTCTTTATCTTTATGGGATGAATCATTACTCCTGGCCACCATAGCTTGTAGGCTATGCTTCTTTGAGCAATCCCCAACATTATATGGTCCATCACATAAGAAAAACCCTTTTGCAGGGCAGGGCATTGATGTTTCCACCTTTTAAGTGTAATTTAGGTTTAACTACGAGGATCATGTGTTTGATACTATTATGCTTAAGTGATGAACTTGTAAATGGTTTTGTAACGTTTATGCAAACTTATTTATTTATTTCTTTTAAACATTTGTTTCTCACCAAATTTTGACTGACCCTTTTCTTTACATGTTTATGAAATGTGAACTAGGCTTGTTGAAGGTCATTTAGGACGCTTTGGGACTTAGAATCATTTGATATGAAAAAATTATGTTATATTTTTCTATCTTTTAAAAGTGTTTAATCAATTATGAAATTAAAATAGTTATTTGTTGCCTTAGTTTCAATCTTTGTACTAAGGCAAGGGTGTGACAACACCCTTATTATATTTACCCTTTTAAACATCTGTTTCTCACCAAATTTTGACTGACCCTTTTCTTTACATGTTTATGAAATGTGAGCTATGAAATTATTATGTTGCATTCTCGCATCCACTAAGGCAAGGGTGTGACAACACCCTTATTATATTTACCAGTTTTTTAAAGTTATCATATAGGTCTTTATAGTGCAAGTCAAGAAGAGCTACAAGCAGTAAAAGGCTGTTTGTTTGGATCTGACTGACCCAGTCAGACGTCCATGTCTGACTCGGTCAGACGTGTGATCGTTTGGTTGGTTACCTCTTATCGGAGAAGAGGTCTGACCGAGGTGCTGATTCGGTCAGACACTACCCAAGTCTGACCCGAGTCAGACGTGGAGGCGGAGGGCGAGGGCGAATGTGACAAGGGCGGATCCAGCGAAGAAGCAGCCGACGGTGGCGATGGTGGAGGGGGTCTGGTCGTACGCCATTGATTCTACTTTTCCCCTTCGTCGTGACATCACCGGAGGACGAGCAAGCACCGGCGGCATCACTTCGTCGGCCACCACCAACAAATGCAGCGGCCCAAACCCTAGCTCCACCATATTTTAGAAACTCACCGGAAGATGAGGATAGGTTAGGGAAAGTGGAGATGGAGAGGCCCGAGGAGGAGGACTAGTTGCAGTTGTTGAAATGGAACGACGTTGGTGAAATAGATGTGAAGATAGTGCCGGAGTTGGTCTGGAAGAAGGTGGTCGAATGAATAAAGGTGAAATTGAAGCGGTGCAGGTGCGGCAGAAGAAGGTGGTGGTGGTGGTTGTAGGGCGACGACATTTGGCGCGATGGATCGGTTACGTGAAATGGCGATGGTGGTTAGGGTTTCTGGGATTTGTAAGGTGAAGATAAAGGGGAAAGGATGGAGATAAAGGGGAAAGGGTGTATGGTTTTTAATTTTCCTTTTTACAACCAAACACACTTATTGGTTCAGACCTCTTACTGGTTCAGACATTCTTTTCATTCAGCACTTATTCAATCAGATGTTGCCAAACAGCCCCTAAGTTAGAAATATTGGAGCTAAGCTGGATTTGGAGGTTCAATGCTGTAATGTGTTTACTTTGATTGTTGCTATGAAGAACATGATATGGTCTAATGCACCATAGATGTGATCTAAGAATCTATTGTCACACCCCGACCGACGGCCGAATCATCGGAGCGGACGAGGGAATGATTGATTGTTCATAACACATGATCGTCTAATAGTGGAAATAATATTAAAATCAGATTACATGATAGCATGAATTTAACAGATACAAATACAACAGTTAAAGTCACAAATAGTAACTGTCTTTTATTTTGACTAAATCCGGGTCTTAAATGAGCTTGTAGAAGTCCACTAACTTGCTTAACCTGAAATCATGTGAGAAAATAAAGTCAGCTAACGAGTTAGCTGGTGAGTAATCACAGTTTTGAATATACATATAGATTGATTGATTGAATGAGAATAATCCAATTCACAAGGTAACGTTAAGACTTATATTGCAATAGTAAAGCATATAGATAAACCGACACAATAGAAACCCCTTGACTTGACACTTGCATATAATAGACTCCACACATACATCATAGATTGACTCTTCCCTCTGGCACAATCACCACTCGACTATTCATATGGGGTAGGTTATCCAAACCAGTAGATCTACCATTGATACCAGGATTGATTGATTGAACTAGGGTTTTACTGTCGTCTAGTTTATCATAGTATGTTCACATAGTTGCAAGTAATAACATAACCTGTCTTGAATTGAATTTAGAATGAAATAACAATAGAATATCATGATTGAATATATTGTATCACATGATTTCCCCCAAATAAGAAATGATATAAAAAGAGGATATGAATACTCACTTGATCGATGAGGTTAGAATTTGGACTTGATATATTAGACACCAATGATTTCCTTATGATTAACCTAACGAACGGTGTCTCGAGTTAGGATAATAATAATGTGAGAATTGGGAATAGATTAGGGTTTTCATTTGGTTTTGAATGGTAGTTTAAATTAAATAATTTATTTAGTTGAAATGTCTTGAAATAAATAAAATGAATTTGAAAGTGATTATATTTTGAATTTAATAAATGTATTATTACGCGTAACTGTTTAATTTATTGCTAAAGTGTGGGAAAAACAAATAATTAATTTTATTAATTAATTATATGATAATTAATTAAAATATGTAATTTATTAAATAACGCAAAATGACTTTTATAAATAATCTGTGAAACTACATATTTGCAATTATCTTGAATAGTTCATAATTAAAGATAATTCAGTGTCAATTGATAATTTAATAATTTAAATTATTATTAAAAGTTTACTTCTATAAAAATAATTTGTAATACTTGTAATATTATTTATTTAAAACATTTAATAAAATAAATAAAATGTTAAATTAAATTTCAGAAAATAATTAGGTTGTTTTAAAAATTATTAATGTTTGTAAAAACATTTTTATAATTTTTATAATTTTTTTCGGAATTTTTAAAGGCTTAAAATGGCCTAAAAAAATAGGTGAGGTGGCCCGGGGTCGAACCCGGGACCTCCTGTTTAGAATTCGAGTGTGTAACCGGTGAACCAAGGGCCTAAGCCGTGTTTGGTTTGGGTTCCATTTGGTTTTAACCTTCTTTAGCTCTTTTCCCCCAAACCCATTTGAGCCCTAGATCGATCCCAGCTAAATCGAAGTTCAATTCGATCTCTAATGCATCTGAAATCATTGGGCTTTTGTTCCCCAGTTAAAAACGAGTGTGTGGGTGTGTTCAATTACCCGTATGGTGACGATTTGGAACTGAACTCAATCAAGAACAGGTCGCGGCAATGGTAATGATCGATGGGTGCGCAAAACGTGATGAAAATCAAATTAGTTTCGTAGGTAGCTTCGGATGATGATCACAGACAAAAGCCCTTTGCCAATTTAAGTTAAAATTGATCGAGGATCGGATTTTCATAAAGTTGCAGGTTCGCGATCGTGAGGATGTCGAGGGTGATGTTTTTTGTTGATTTCTGATGAAATTGAACACGAGGATTGATTATATACGAGTATAAGTTCCTAATTGCGAAGTTACTTTGATTATTAAAATCTGTAGTGGCTGATTTTGCTCCGAATTCTCGGCCGACCGTGGGAGGGAAAAGAAACGGGAAAGATGGAGGTGGGGTGGTGTGTTTTTGAAAGTTACATAATGGGTCCCTGAAGTTTGTATCAATTGTCACTGAAAACTAAGATTTTAATTCAGTTTAAAGTACGTTACAATTTAACCCCTGAGGTTTTAGATGGTTATTATTTCATGTAAAAAGGTTTATAATTAAACTTATATTTCCATTATTATTCTTCTTATTATTATTAGTTATTAATGTTAATATTAATATTATTATTATTATTATTTTTATTTTTATTTTTATTATTATTATTATGATTATTGAAATTTTTGAATTAACATCAACGTATTAAATTTTATTTATCGAAAATACGCGATGTTACAGTCTCCCCTGCTTTAGGAAATTTCGTCCCGAAATTTGTTCACGAGGAGGCTGAAACGACAAGATGAAGATACTGGGATTTTATTTGGTCGTCACGTTTCCAGGTGAATTCTGGGTCATGTTTAGATTCCCAGCGGACTTTGACAATAGGTATCCGGCTACGTTTGAGTTGTTTGACTTCCTGATCCATAGTTTCCACAGATTTCTCAATAAAGTGCATAGATTCATAAATCTGGACTTCGTCGAGTGGAATGTGGAGATTTTCATCGGCAAGACAATTCTTGAGGTTGGAAACATGAACGTCGGATGTATATTGCTGAGTTCTTGAGGTAGTTCAAGCTTGTAGGCTACTTTCCCCAATTCGCTCAAGCACTTTGAATGGACCCACGTAACGAGGTGCTAGCTTCCCTTTCTTTCCAAAGTGAATCACTCCCTTCCAAGGTGATACCTTAAAAAGTACGAGATCACCGACATTGTATTCCATGGGCTTACGTCTTTTATCAGCATAATGCTTTTGACGATTTCTGGCAGCGACCAAGTTATCACGGATCTTATGAATTTTGTCGGTTGTTTCTTGTATCAATTCCGGACTAGTAATCTATGATTCACCAACTTCAGATCAACAGATGGGAGATCGACACTTTCGACCATGCAAGGCCTCAAATGATGCCATCTGGATGCTGGTATGGTAACTGTTATTGTAAGAGAATTCGATCAACGGAAGATGAGAATCCCACGATCCACTGAAATCAATGACACAAGCCCGGAGCATATCCTCGAGGGTTTGCATCGTTTTTCAGTCAGACCGCCGGTTTGCGGGTGATAGACTGTGCTAAGATTCGGTTGAGTTCCGATGGCTGATTGGAGACTTTTCCAGAAACGAGAGATGAAGCGACCATCACGATCAGAGATAATATCTTTACTTGACAAAAGATTGTTTAGGAAGACTACCATCACGTAATCAGGTGTTGATGATATCTTAAAATGAAAGTTGATAAATAAGGAATAAATGGTTCGATGTAGCTAGATCAAAACATGTGGATAAAGGGAAAGAAATCATTTTAAGAATTTACATGCTCCAAGCTTGGAATCAAAATTAACCTAGAGCGATCGAGTCTTCTTTCAAGTTCAGAGATCATGCTTTGGCTTGATAGGTCGAAACACTAACATTATTTCACCCTTCAAGTTACTTCCTGCTTCTCATCACTTGATTACAAACTTGATAAGCTGGAGATCAAGAAATGAGAATAGTCATCAAGGTATGGTTTTCACCCCTAACTTGATGTTGTACTCTCAAGCTATGACCACTAACCTTCCAATCAAAAAGTTCAATCCCAACTCATTATTGAGGATCCATAGAAATAAGACGAGGTAACTCATCATTAAGGTAAGGGAAATCACTCCTATCTTAACGATAAAGTTTTACAAAAATAGAATATAACAAGATAAACTTCTTCATCAAAATCAAGAATTCACTCCTACTTTGACGAGGTCGTTTCATTTGAGAAAATGCAATCCATAAGAATGATATTATCATCAAGATATGGAATTCATGCCTATCTTGATGATTGAAATTCATAATAACAAGAAAACAATCGAAGATTGACATTTGTCACCAAAGTACGGGTTTCAATCCTATTTTGGTGAGATCATGTCATTTGTGAAATGCAAGTTCCAGAGAGAATAATTGAAGTCAGTCCTCGAGATAAGAAAATCACCCTAATCTAGAGGATGAAATTTCATAAAACACACCATTGAAAACCATTTGTTGAAACGAATAAAGATTCATCACCAATGTAAGGAAATCACCCCTGTTTTGATGAGTTAAAATCATTTAGGAGATACGAGTGTTCTTAGTCATAGGTTGACTTGCAAACTCTTGCGTCTCCCACGGTGCAAACGGTTCAAAGTTCGACTTAACACGAAAGTAAAAGTATCTCGATTAGAAGTTTAGAAATTTTCAAATTACATCAATGTAACAAAAAGGAAATCACGATTACAAGATTTAAGGTCAAAATGCAAGATAATAGAATTAGTTATGATGATGTTCAAATCTTGAATGATTTAAATCAGGAAGACGAAATCAAGGACAAGAATTATTCAACACCACATCATTGGTGGCTTGAGCTTGTTGGGCATTGATGTTGAAAGCACGTCCTTGAGCCGTAGGAACCAGGCTGACAAGTTGAGGGCATCGATTGCGAAAATAGTTCGGATCACCACATTGATAGCATGCACGACCCTGGGTAATTGCAAGAGGATGTTAGTGGACTGGTGCATTAGTTGGAGCTTTAGCAGCACTCTTGCACACGTTGAATGTATGACCAAAACGACCACAGTTTGTGCATTGACGACACTGAATGTTAGCGGGATGGTGATACATGCAGTTGTTACACTGCGGAAAGGGTCCAGCGTATGGCTTTTTCATCAGCGATTGGTTGTTTACTGCTGGTTGACGAGTTGGAGGGACTTGATTAATTGGCATAGCAGGGGTAATTACAGCAAAGTTTTAGGATTGAGCCTTCCTCTTCTTGTTCTTGGAAAGCTCGAGTTGGTCGGTTTTGACGGTTTCGTTAGGAAGTTTATCGGTATTCTTCTTCGACCCTTTTCTGGTTAAGGAACCAGCTTTCACATGATTATCGGTTAACTGCGCAGCCAGCCTAATAGCATCTTCTAGTGTCGAAGGATTCCTTCCTCATACCGTATCCTGAATCTGTATGGGTAGTCCACCAATGTATTTCTCGATGGCTCGGGAGGTAGGAGTAGCAAGGTGCGGTACCAAAAGGCTCAGTTCGTGAAATCGGTTAGTGTATGCTAGGTTCTCGCCACTATCTTGGGTTAACTCCCAGAACTCGGCTTCCAGTTTCCGGACTTCATTCCTTGGGCAGAACTCTTTAGTCATGAGCTCCTTAACTTCAGCCCATGTTAATTCTAGAGCAGTTTCGGGACCACGAGTTCTTTTCTCTTCGTTCCACCAAGTAAGTGCGCGTTTCTAGAGAACACTTGTGGCATACCGGACTTTAGATTTTCAGGGCATTCACTGTTTAGGAATGTGTTCTCGATGCTTTCGAACCACTGTAAAAGACCAGTGGCTCCTTTGGTTCCACTGAACTTAGTGGGGTTACAAGAACTGAAATGTTTGTAAGTACAATTTTGGGGAGGGTTTGGTGCAGTTTGGTTTTGAATAGCATTGTTGCCTTGGTTCAAATGGGTAAGTAGAGTTGGGATGACCGCAGTAACTTCACGTGCTACAATAGCAGCAATCTTACGGCCAGAGTTTCTAGACCGTGAACGGATTCGACGAGAAGACATTCTGAAATATCATTAAGATATTTTATGAGAATTGGATTAATAGGAGTTATACTACATGAAAAGGATAATCGGGAATTTGGCATAATAACAATGAGATGTTCCAAGTGTAATCGTTTGATTCGTAAATCAAAGTGAGTACGTTGACTAATCAAAGTGTTATGTCCAACACAACCTTATTGAAGACATGCGTACCTATAAGCAGATACTCATCCCGAGGGTTCCCAGGTAAGGTAGACAGATCCATCGGTTGATTTGGATTTATACGAATACCTTGCCTAGACAGAACACATCGAGATACAGGCATCTCACTCTTCCAGTATTGCATGTCTCAAGTTGTAAGGCACAGACTTTGACGAATTTGAAAACCACGAATAACGATTCAAAGCTCATTTTGATAACCATTTGATTTAGGCACACAATGCCTTGAATATGATTTAAGATTTGTGTGTGCATTGATAGGATTTAAAGTACAAGAGGAATCACATAAGACATATAATCACATAATCAAATATAAACATATAAGACACATAAAATCCTATCTAAGCATGTAAAATACATGAGAGGACTCATGTGTAAGGGTACTTAGTTATAGTATAGGTCATTCCATTTCTAATAACCTAATTCCCTATAACCATGGCTTTGATACCAATCTGTCACACCCCGACCGACGGCGGAATCATCGGAGCGTACGAGGGAATGATTGATTGTTCATAACACATGATTTTCTAATAGTGGAAATAATATTAAAATCAGATTACATGATAACATAAATTTAACAGATACAAATACAACAGTTAAAGTCACAAATAGTAACTGTCTTTTATTTTGACTAAGTCCGGGTCTTAAATGAGCATGTAGAAGTCCACTAACTTGCTTAACCTGAAATCATGTGAGAAAATAAAGTCAGCTAACGAGTTAGCTGGTGAGTAATCACAGTTTTGAATATACATATAGATTGATTGATTGAATGAGAATAATCCAATTCATAAGGTAACGTTAAGACTTATATTGCAATAGTAAAGCATATAGATAAACCGACACAATAGAAACCCCTTGACTTGACACTTGCATATAATAGACTCCACACATACACCATAGATTGACTCTTGCCTCTGGCACAATCACCACTCGACTATTCATATGGGGTGGGTTATCCAAACCAGTAGATCTACCATTGATACCAGGATTGATTGATTGAATTATGGTTTTACTGTTGTCCAGTTTATCATAGTATGTTCACATAGTTGCAAGCAATAACATAACCTGTCTTGAATTGAATTTAGAATGAAATAACAATAGAATATCATGATTGAATATATTGTATCACATAATTTCCCCCAAATAAGAAATGATATAAAAAGGGGGATGTGAATACTCACTTGATCGATGAGGTTAGAATTTGGACTTGATAGATTAGACACCAACGATTTCCTTATTATTAACCTAAGGAACGGTGTCACGAGTTAGGATAATAATATGAGAATTGGGAAAAGATTAGGGTTTTCATTTGGTTTTGAATGGTAGTTTAAATTAAATAATTTATTTAGTTGAAATGTCTTGAAATAAATAAAATGAATTTGAAAGTGATTATGTTTTGAATTTAATAAATGTATTATTACGCGTAACTGTTTAATTTATTGCTAAAGTGTGGGAAAAACAAATAATTAATTTTATTAATTAATTATATGATAATTAATTAAAATATGTAATTTATTAAATAACGCAAAACGACTTTGTAAATAATCTGTGAAACTACATATTTGCAATTATCTTGAATAGTTCATAATTAAAGATAATTTAGTGTCCAATGATAATTTAATAATTTAAATTGTTATTAAAAGTTTACTTCTATAAAAATAATTTGTAATACTTGTAATATTATTTATTTAAAACATTTAATAAAATAAATAAAATGTTAAAATAAATTTCAGAAAATAATTAGGTTGTTTTAAAATTTATTAATGTTTGTAAAAACATTTTTATAATTTTTAGAATTTTTTTCGGAATTTGTAAAGGCTTAAAATGGCCTAAAAAATAGGTGAGGTGGCCCGGGTTCGAACCCGGGACCTCCTGTTTAGAATTCGAGTGTGTAACCGGTGAACCAAGGGCCTAAGCCGCGTTTGGTTTGGGTTCCATTTGGTTTTAACCTTCTTTAGCTCTTTTCCCCCAAACCCGTTTGAGCCCTAGATCGATCCCAGCCAAATCGAAGTTTAATTCGATCTCTAATGCATCTGAAATCATGAGGCTTTTGTTCCCCAGTTAAAAATGAGTGTGTGGTGTGTTCAATTACCCGTGTGGTGACGATTTGGAACTGAACTCAATTAAGAACAAGTCGTGGCAATGGTAATGAGCGATGGGTGAGCAAAACGTGATGAAAATCAAATTAGTTTCGTAGGTAGCTTCGGATGATGATCACAGACAAAAGCCCTTTGCCAATTTAAGTTAAATTTGATCGAGGATCGGATTTTCATAAAGTTGCAGGTTCATGATCGTGAGGATGTCGAGTGTGATGTTTTTTGTTGATTTCTGATGAAATTGAACACGAGGATTGATTATATACGAGTATAAGTTCCTAATTGCGAAGTTACTTTGATTATTAAAATCTGTAGTGGCTGATTTTGCTCCGAATTCTCGGCCGACCGTGGGAGGGAAAAGAAACGGGAAAGATGGAGGTGGGGTGGTGTGTTTTTGAAAGTTACATAATGGGTCCCTGAAGTTTGTATCAATTGTCACTGAAAACTAAGATTTTAATTCAGTTTAAAGTAAGTTACAATTTAACCCCTGAGCTTTTAGATAGTTATTATTTCATGTAAAAAGGTTTATAATTAAACTTATATTTCCATTATTATTCTTATTATTATTATTAGTTATTAATGTTAATATTATTATTGTTATTATTATTATTATTATGATTATTGAAATTTTTGAATTAACATCAACGTATTAAATTTTATTTATCGAAAATACGCGATGTTATATCTATTGTTCCTAATCAAAGTATCACATCAAAAGTACAAAGATAAGTTTAATAAGATTATGATTTATAAATGCGTGTTGAGTTTATGTAAATTCTTCACTTTCTCTTACTAGAATTTGGTTTCTTTCTCTAGGGTTTGATTGGAATGAAAAGGGGACTCGTGTTTATGTGAATGTATTGGAATATGAAGTCAAATCTATATGTTAAGATGCATAGGATTAAAGAACATACGGAGTGCAAGATTAGATCAAATGGAGACTGGAGAACAAATAGATGGTCAAGATCTATTCCCTTGTTCCTTGAGTTCTTCATTACAATAGAAAACCTTAAAAAAAGAAAGTAATAAACCACTCTTAGCCACACATTTCAAACAATAAAAAAAAGTAAAAGTTAAATACCAAATGTTAAATATCAAACAATAACCATTCTAAACCCTAAACCTAGAAACCCTAACTGAAAAACCTAAGCTTAAAAATTAAACTCAAAAACCTAACTAAAAACCTAATCCAAAAAACTGAATTAAAAACCTAAAAGAAAAATATAACCATAAAAGCTAAACTAAAAACTTAACCGGAAAACCTAACCTGAAAATCTAAACCTTAAAAACAAAACCGAATAAATATAACCTTAAAACCGAAAAACCCGGTCCTAAAAACTAAACCTAAAAACCAAACTTTAAAAGCTAAAACCAAAAACCTAACCAACAAACTCAACCCTAAAATCTAAACCTAAAAGCTAAACAATTAAGATAAATAAATGTTACTAGGGGCGAAGTCCCTTCTACAAAAAGAAGAAATAAAGACTTTCTACCCTAAAAGGTAAATCAAAAAAACGTAACCCTAAAATCTAAATAAAAAAACATTAACCGAAAAACTTAACTAAAAAACTAACCCTAAAATCTTAACCCAAAAAACCTAATCATAAAATACCACTAATTAATATTAAATTGTGTGATTGAAAATGGGTTAGTGATTCCTTCTCAATTTTCTCTTTTTTCTTGGTTTCCTTTTAAACCTCCCTGTATATAAGGTTGGAAATGAAGATAAACCTATATTATTATGATAACCGGCATTGACCCATCAAAGTGAATTAAGATTATTATTTTTTCATTGACATACATTATTTCACATATAGAACGTTATGTTATTTTATGTATATGTATAGATTTACAAATTTAAAAAAGCTAAAAACAATCCTGCAATGTAGGCGCAAGTGTAACCTGTGTCTTTTTCTATCTTTTTACACTTGTGAATGTACATATATAAACTAAAAAACATATGTTTTATGTGTGTAATAATATTATTCTAACAAAAAGTAAGGATTTTGATTGATTTTAACATAAATAATCCCAATCCTCTCTCTCTATATAAATAATAGTACAAACTTGTCGGCATATGTATCTTTTTTATGAAGAATTCAACTAAACATCACACTTAAAAATCTTCTTACTCTAATAAAAGGGTATCTGGAATGACACGTGTCAACACCACAATCACTCTCACCAAAATTTTCCCGCCTCTCTCTCCTATTAAATAATTACCTTAATTACTAATAATATTATTTAACACTTTTTTGATTTAATAAATTAATAAAGAGATCGATTTATTAATGTTATTTCTAAATAAATAATTTTTTATAAAATAATAAATTTATTTAAAGCATAAGACTTTTTTTAAAAATATGAAATATTTAAAATTGGTATTTTTAAAAAGTTATTTTTTTAAAACCAAAAATAATTAAATTTAAGAGTTATAATAAAAAAATTTAAAAATGACAATTTTATATGGTTTGTTTTAGAAGAAAACGTTTACTTTTTTTTGAAAAAAAATAAAGTTTTAAAAAGTTGATATCACTATTTTATAACTTACAGTTATTTCTAATACATAATTTCAGTTATGTTATGTTATGTTATGTTATATTAATTTTTTATTTATTCAACCCGTGTAACACACGGGTTACTATAACTAGTATAATATATATACCAACTTCAAAATCATTATCATCATCATGAAATATAATAATAATAATTATTAAAAAAAATCAAAATACCTTCATCTCAATTTGTCATTCTTTTCCGACAAGTTAAAAGTGTTTGTTACGGGATTATAAACGTTGCCGGTTTTGTTTTTAAGCTTTGATAAGGCTGCAAATTTAGCTTTTGAATAATTATAGCGATTCTTCATTTGTCGTTGATCCACTATGAAATTGTTTTCTGTTTTTAAATTTTCCGCTACATCCTTCGAATTTATTTGTTTAAGGTTGTTTCTTTCACGTCCATGAAGTGTCATTTCATGAACACATGTTTCAAGAAATGTTTTTTCAACACCTTATTGTTTCTAGTTAATCCTAAAATTTTTTTCCTATCATTTCTTCAAACAATACAAATACACAAAGAAAACAAACTTATCAACTAGCAACATACAAACTTTTTTATAAACCATAAACATACACGTATCTAGTTTTAGCAAATATCATTAACAACTTATAAATCGTGCACTAGCAACATCAAAATGGTTTTCTTGATACTAGTGTGATTGAAAAGAGTTCGTCCACAAAATGTTATTTTTGGCCAAATGTCAAGAGATGGATTAGAGATGTTAATTACTTAGTGGGCCTATAATCTAATATACATTAGACCTAACACTTCAACAAAGAGTAAAGGGTGTAAATTGTGATATTTTGTCCTGCTAGTGCTATTCACGAGCCGAACCGAGCTATGCTCGCCTGTCTCGGTCGATCGTTATCAACTTCAATAATAGACACCATACAAAGATTTGAACACATGCCTTTGTTTAGTCATGACTCAATAAAACAATTAACTTTCAAGTTGATTGGACTTCTCATTGTAAAGCTATATATCTAAAACTTGTATTAAGGCTCACTTGGTGTAAAGACCCACTTTATGATAGGAAAGGGGCCCAAATAACAGTCACAAACAATATTACAATTCGGAATAATTGCAACATATAAACAACATATAAATCTTTTGCAGTTAATACTATTTATGTGATCGGGTTATTTTAGTTATAGCCATTTTTTTAAACTTTTTTTAAGCGCTCTTATTTTTTTAACACTTTCATAACTCTTATATATATAGTCATTTTTTAATTACACATTAAAACAAGCACTTTTTAAATTTTTAAACGAATACAGTATGTTATATACATATATAAATAAATAAATGTACGTTGACTCGAGTTGCAAGTTATTATAAAGGCTTTGTCATGAAATCCGTCTAAGTGTTCAGAGATACGCATATGTAACTTCACTCATTGGGACTTATTATGTAATTTTTTGAAGTGTTATGAGTTATGGAAGTGTAACTGCACTTACGTGGACTTAACGTTGTTTTTAGTTCAAGTGTTAGAAGTTAGGCGGGACTACTTTACTTGTGGATGTGTAAACTCACTTCTCTAAATACGGGGAGATACGAGGTAAGATGTCAGTTTTAGGGAAAGTCATTGCTATAATTCCTCTACATCTATTAGATGCGAAGGTGTTAATTCACTTGTAGAGGCGCTCTAGCACTTTGTATCCATTATATACAGTTTCCTTAACATTTTAGCATCGGTTTCATGCTCTTTTATTAAATCTGTAAATTATCTTCCTAGGGTCATCATACTTATCGTTAAACATGATTAAACAAGCAAAACATTATCAAAACCCCAGTTATTTTCATAAGATTTTAATTTTCACGTGTAATAGCTATCAATTTTCTTGTAAACATCTAGTGGTATGCATACTAGCCCCAAAACCAAGAATGGTTGTGCCGAGATCTACATACAAATACGTAAAGTTACCAACTTTATCCATATATCTTAACCCAAACATGATCCCAAGCATGATTCATGCTTAGATTTATGATGAAGAAGAAAAAAAAAAAAGAAAAGAAAAAACAAACATGGCGGCTCTTTTCTTTAAATGGTAAACTAGTCATTTTACCAGTCACGCGTTGCGGCGACGATGTAGGTGGCGTGATAAAGTATAGATTACAATTGACCTAACTTATTTTTGAATTAAATTTACATCGGCAGGTAGAATAATTAGAACTTATACCGACGATCGAAAAAATATTATAGATAACACATGACGGCAAACAGGATTCACGTTGAAACGTAGACAAACTCAAAACCTACATAAAAATAAGCATGTGCGGTGGTGTCATACGTACTCTGATAAAGTATAGACTACAATTATCCTGACGTATTTTGAAACAAGTATTTACTTCAACCGGGTAAAAAAAACTTTTTTGTTAAACCCCAACATCAAAAAGGTTTAAAAACTAAAAAAATAAAAAATAAAATAAAATAAAATAAAATAAAAACTCTTGTGCCCAGTTTTAAAAAACTCTAAAATCTACTATTCATTTAGTTTAAAAATTAATATATAGATAATGTTCACGGTTTGTTCTTTGAACAGCATTGACCCATAAGTTTGTTTTATGCACATTTACACCCTTTACCTTTTAAAACGAGACTGTAGCAAATATTAAGGTGTTACAACAAGAGAGGTAAATTTGGCATGATGCTGCTCACATATCCCTCAAACTATCTAATAAACATGTATATTATAAGAGAGATTGATACGAAACTAAGGGTATGAACATCTCTACAGTTCAACAGAGTTTAGGAAAGAATATATATATAAATTATATATTAGGCGGAGAAGCCAAAAGAAGGAAAATGATGACTCCCTCCTTCTTTAATCCAAGCCAAGAATCTATAAACTCGCATCAAGCCCATAGTGTCCCAATCAAAGCATCGCGCCCATGGACTTGTGTTACCCTTCAACAACGACAAGACTTATGTTTTGATAAACAGGACCACAATCAGTTGAGACTCTTGTCACCCATCAACAACTACAAGACTTTTGTGTTGATAAATTGGACCACAATCAAGAAACACAAAGCCCTCGTAGCCTTTCATCATTGACCATGGCTTGCGATTCGACATTTTTAACCGTCACAAGATCATCAAAAATAATAAATCATCAAACACCATGGTTACATAATTTTAATTAGGAACTTTAGAAAGAGTAATTTGTAGACAACAATAGTAGACAATGGGGTCACACAAATAAGAGTAAGAGATCCCCAAAGAGTTACACCCACCCAACAACAAACATGCTTCCCACCAACCAGATATTGCACTCATAATTGCTACTTCATTTTCATTCTCACACCCTACGTGATGAGCGTACCTGGTGCTGCAAAGAGCTCCCGCGTTTTCACAGGGTCCAGGGAGGGTCCGTCCCATTTAAGGGAAGATGTACGCGGTCTTTCCCCCACATTTTGTGGGGAGGCCGTTTCCACGGATCGAACCTGAGACCTTCGGTCTCCCTTAGGAACAACTTTTACCGCTGCGCCAAGGCCCACCCTCTCACACCCCACATGATGATACCACCAAAATCACTTAAACTTCATGCCAACAACATTTGGAGCTCATTAAATTGGGTCAGTAGTGTTGTTCCAAACATTAAACACAACAAATTAACTTAACAACAAACATAATTAATTGAATTTTCGACGCGAATCCTAATAGATCACGCTTACAACAAAGGCAAAGAAGACGCGATAAGTGTTGATACGAGAAGACTGTTATCTGTTCTTGGGCTGCTTCCTGCACTGCTATTTGAAAAACAACTAAAACCCATCTTTTGCAGCACACCCGTCGGGGACAATGTCATCTGTTGGCTGCTTTCCCAACCGTCTGTCATAAGATTTAAACCCGACCGACTGTGGTTAGTATTGTGGTTCAAGACTTCACCTAATGGCCCGCCCGATGAGGCTTCCCAAGAAACAGGGATCCAGTTTACTGGTTGTGACGTTTCATCGAACACCTTGTGGGCAGTGGTGTTACCCACCCCCAAACCCATTCTTAGAGGCGAAAAGTTGAGTCTTTCGCGAGTTGGGGATGTGTTTGACGACATCAAGTCCGAGGTAGACATCGGAATGGAGATCGACAGTTGGGTTTTGTCAAGATGTGGCCAGTCGTCGATGAACTGGCGAAGCGAGTTCGGGGATTTATGACCTCCATCGTCGTTTTTCTGTAATGGATTGAGCAACGAGTCCGAGCAAACCAACCCGAAATCTGATTGACCCGAAATCGGCTTCGGTGTTAGCCCAATCGACGATGCAGATAGTATAGAATCACTTGTTGAATCTTGAAGCTTTACAGACTCTATTTTCCCCTTGTTTAAGAAACTTCTGCACAAGATTCACACATCAACAGTTTCAATTGGTTGATCACACAAAATCCCCAAAAACTGTAGACAATGTGACACACATTATCAAACTTTACCTGTTCATTTGGAGTTGACTTTGTTGGGTGATAATAGTGGAGGAAGTGGTGGTGCTAGCGGTGGCGTTAGTGGCGGGTCCGTTGGTGACGGAATGGCCAGTATGGCCTTCCACAGGCTTTCTTGAACGATGGCGGCCTCTGTTCATATGCCGTTCACAGTACTTCTGATCCGCCACAGCGTCGCGGGAGCACCGCCACTTCTTCCCGTCGGTTCTCCGGCACCGTCCGGGCTCCGGATCAGAGTTATTGGAAAACCCCATGTGGAAACCACCCCATCCATCTGATTAAAACCAACATTCACCATCAGAATCAAACATAAACCACAGTTTCTTTTGTTAAAGTAGTGAAAAGTGATGAACTTACAGGGGGTATGCCGGAGATTTGTCGCCGGAAAAGAGCAAAATGCAGCGGTTTCAAGGGCTTTTCTGATCGGAATAAGGAGATTAGAGGGAATCGGTGCGTTTACAGTTATGTATTTGTAGATCAACGCTTGGTGTTCTAACTCCATCCACTGTGATGGTGTAAATGGACCCTTTACCCCTGTTATCATCCCTCGAACACCATAACCTTCAATCAAAAGCACAAAATGTCACATTTCTAAACATATAAAGTTAAAAAAATCACCAAATAAAGCTTATTGTCGCCTACATTTGATTCATTCTGAACCCCCAAATGACCATTAACAAAACCCATGTTCAGTTTAAAGATTCAAGCTCAAATCTTGAAAAACAGAGCAAAACAAAGCAAGGGTTTTTCACATTTTTATTCAAAAACTGTTTGATTCAAGAACATAAGACAAAAAAAGGAGCAACAAACACACAGTACCAGTGGTGTTACGAGCGTAATAAGGCAACGCAGTGGCCCATTGTGCGTTAGGTGAAGAAAAGCTAAGCATGTTATGCGAATCAGAAAAAACAGAGCAACTGTTAGATCTCTGCTGCTGTAGTGATATCCCCTTTGAAAAATCATCTTGATTGAGCTTTGGCACTTTCATGTCCCTCCATTGATCTTGATTCTGAGGAGTTGCAGAGGCAGAAACAGAGGAAGAAAGAGACTGTTCACGTTTAAATCCGCCAGATTTGGGGTTTGAATCGAAGGCGTAGGCAGAAATCAGAGAGTTATTATGGTTGTCTGAGCAGAGCAGAGCATCAAAACCCCCAAAATCCATTGACCCACTAAAGATTTGGAGTCTTTTTTTAAGAATTTTTCAGAAAAAGATGGAGCATTGGAGGTATTTGAGCAAGATATGCGAAGAGTGTATGTGAACAGAGGAGGGACATTTTAATGGGGGTTGTGCGTGTGTTTTGGTTAAAGATTTTTTTGGGTGCATATGGAGAAAGGATGACATTTATGGAAGGAGGTGAGAGAAGAAAGCTAGCTTTGAAAATTTGTAAAAATATTAGGGAAATTTTGACCACTAATTTGATAAATTTGTTGAAAATAGATAATATCTAAACTAATCTTTATTAAAGCATTTGGGAGGAGGGGGTGGTGCCCGAAGGATACTTTGGGTTTGTCTTATCCGGGCGGTAACACAGTCGCCATCCTCTCGGGTAGGCACCCTGATACCCAAGGTCGGGTTCTAATCGTCGAGAAAGAAGCCGATTCTAACGGCTATAAATGTTACCGTTGGAGGCCAAGAAAAAAAAATTACAATATAAATATTCACACACATACACAATATTATCTACACAAGATTCGGCCTATGACGGATGACAAGATTCGGAGCGTCGTTTACGCGTGCATGATATTGCACAACATGATTCTGAAAAATGAAAGAAGAGCGATATCACCGGTATACATAATGGACCCTCCGGTCCAACCGGTTTTTGACGGCAACGCTCTTTCGGAAGTACATGATCAAGATACACATTTCCGACTCCGATATGATATTGTCGAACATCTTTCAAGTTTAGGTCTAGAGTACCTCGATTTGAACAAGAAATAGGTTAATTTTAATATTTGTAATGTTTTAGTTTTAATTATGTACTATTTTATTTTTAATTATGTAATCTTTTATTTTTAAATATGTAATATTTTATTTTTAATTATTGAAATTATTATAATTTAATAAAAGTAAATTATTCTTTGAATTATTTTAATATTAAAAGAAAAGTTTCAGACCAGTTCAGGGTATCATTTTCAGTTTTTTAGATGTTTCAAGGTACTTTATAGGAGTACCCCCCTCCTCCCTTAAGAGTGGATTCACTATAAATATTTGAATGTGTTTACTATATTATAAGAAATGATTGTAGATTGTTGTGAGTGCGGGATAGAAAAAATTTACTTTTCATTTTTATATGTCACTGTATAATCTCTATAAATATGTTAATATTTTTTAAAGTGGTTGTTAGTGTAGGGTAGAGAAAATATAATGATAAATATATGTAAAATATTATTTAATTAAAAAAAGAGAGAAAAAAAAATAATTTTAGTATAATTATATAGATAGGGATAGAGAATCCGCTGTGAATGCTCTTAGTTTATAACATACTAGGTCATAACCCTGTATATTAAATGGGTTAAAAATAAAAATATTATAAATTAATGAAAAGTTAGAAAATATAAAAATACTATTTTGATATAAAGATAAAACTAAAATTATGTGTAAGTAAATATTTTAGTTACTAAAATATTTTTATTATTTTTTAAAAACTTTCATTCTCAAAAACTCTTTTTTACTACTATCGTATTAGAAATATGTTAAGAAATCTTTCGTTCTAAAAATATTACAATTTTAATAAAAAAATCTCATTGTTTTAAAACCATGGTTTTTTAGTTATTTTTATTTTATAAATAATTTCATGTTTAATAAAAGTTTGCTTTGACAAGATATCATTTTTATAAATATCTCATTGGTGGATGTCGATGTTTACGTTTCTTTTAACTCAATTTTAAAATTTTATGGGGGGTCGATTGAATTTGATTGTAAAAGTTGGTAACCCGCGCGTTGCGATGAAGAGAACAATTTACAAGTCTATATTTGTTATTTTTCACTTAATTTATCAATTGTTTGGTTTTATGATTTAGATCTCTTATACGACTTATAATTATTAACATATGTTAGATCTGGCACATTGTTATAAAACTAATTATCATTAACAAGATTATTTGAATGACTCAACTTTTAAGTAAACGTAACTGTTTAACATTATTAATTTTTAACAAATATTTTCAAAAAAATTCACATTCAGCATAATATAGGTTGAATTTCTTTGATAAAATAATAAAAAAATTTGTTATGACATTAGATATTAAATATAGATATATTAATAGAAAACCATGTGGTTTATTTTTTGAAAGCAGAATGAAAGTAGAATAGGAAGATTTCTGATAATATAAAAGATTAAACTTACAATCATTTATATAATATCTTTAAATTATTACATACAATCTTCTCTTAAAGAGATGCTTTATAAATAGTAATAAGTAATATATGATATAGATATTGATTATTATTATCATCATTATTATAAAAATATTTAGTAATTACATAGTTAAGTATTCAAATAGAATAATACTTATTTATAAATTTTATTATTATTATTATTATTATTATTATTATTATTATTATTATTATTATAAAAGTATTTAGTTAAGTATTCAAATAAGATAATAATTATTTATAAATTTATATGTTAATTTAAAATATTAAAGTTATATAATATTTAATGTAGTAAATTAAATAATCTTACAATATTAAATAATGTATTAATCAATGTATTAATTACAAGAAGATTATTAATAAGAGGTAAAATAAGAATGATTACATTGAACACTTGTACCAAATGCTTAAAAAGTTGTATTAGGTGTCTTAATCTTTTTGTAAAATTACATTTGTAGCTTAAGGTTTTGTTTTATATAGTAGTATAATGGACACCCACGATTCACCGCATACAACTATTAGTTATTATAAATATTAGTTGTATACTTAATTATTTAAATAGTATTAAATAATTTTAAATGTCATTTTTAAGTATTATAAATAATATAATATTTAATGTATTAAATTAAATAATATCATATTATTAAATAATGTATTAATAATGTGTATTAAATAGTGTATTAGTTAAAAGAGTTTATTAAAAAAGGTAAAAATAGAACTATTGCATAGACACTTGTACTTTATGTTTAAAATATTAGATCAGGTGTTTTACAATTTGAGTAAAATTACTATTTTATCCTCTTAAAATATATTATATAGTAGTATAAATATCATTAGAAATAAAATTTATTTAGGTGCAGACAACCCCATCTCAAAAGACTAGGTACGCCCTTAACTGTAGATTTTACCCTCACGTCCCCTCTATGTAGCACGAGCATCAAACACTGGTTAATATCTAATAAAGTTAAGTGGAATTGAAAATTAGTTTTAAATATATGTGTATATAAATAGAAAATACATAAATATAAAATATACATTCACATGTTTAATAGATAAATAAATCTACTAAAAGGTTGTATCCCAATAGTAGCATTGCGTTTAAATTGTGCATCTCTCTTAAATGGTTGCAAGTCTCGAAGCCAACAAAAATAATATAGTTTACAAATAGATTTACAAACTGATTGTATCCTTTGATAAAAATGTGTGTGTATATATATGGGGGAAAGACCGCGTACATTTTCCCTTAAATGGGACGGACCCTCCCTGAACCCCGCAAAAACGCGGGAGCTTTTTGCAGCACCAGGTACGCCGTGTGTATATATATATATATAAAGTCACAATGTTAAAGTTGATTTATATATATAAAAATGTGTATATATATATATAGGTAGAGGTTCTAATAAGAAATAATTTTTGCCTAAGTATGCTAAGAAGGAATAAGAAGATGACATGTGGCACTCTTAAAATTAGGGTTAAAGGGCATTATGGTCCTAAAACACACTCATTAGTCCCGTTTGTATTTTATCAAAATGCAGCACAATCTGTAACCAACCACCATCTCCCCCAACCATCTCCCTCCATCACATCCGATCGATTGGGGCTTCAATCGAGCAGGTGGTTAAAGCACATCCGATCGATTAAGGCTTCAATCGAGCAGGTGGTTAAAGCTTCAATCGAGAAGGTGGTTAGGGCTTCAATCGAGCAGGTCTACCTTCAGCACATTGGCACAGGTGAATCCTCTCCTCCGCTTCGATCTTCTCTCCGATCTCATATCCTCCATTGATGAAGAGCCCAAGGTCTGTGTATCTAACTATCTATGACTCTGTACGGTTGATTGTGATTGTGTGATTTGTTTCGCTTCAATACTGATACGGTGATTTTGTTCGTTAACGGTTCTAAAAAGTCTGTGTATCTAACCGATCTCATATCCTCCATTGATGAAGAGCCCAAGGTCTGTGTATCTAACTATTTATGAAAGCTGTGCTGTTTTATGAAATATAGCACAGCTTTGTGCTATTTTATAAAATACAGCACAACAGCACAGCTTTGTGCTGTTTTATAAAATACAGCACAGCCTTGTGCTGTTTTATGAAACACAGCACAGCCTTGTGCTGTTTTATGAAACACAGCACAGCCTTGTGCTGTTTTATGAAACACAGCACAGCCTTGTGCTGTTTTATGAAACACAGCACAGCCTTGTGCTGTTTTATGAAACACAGCACAGCCTTGTGCTGTTTTATGAAACACAGCACAGCCTTGTGCTGTTTTATGAAACACAGCACAGCCTTGTGCTGTTTTATGAAACACAGCACAACAGCCTTGTGCTGTTTTATGAAACACAGCACAGCCTTGTGCTGTTTTATGAAACACAGCACAGCCTTGTGCTGTTTTATGAAACACAGCACAGCCTTGTGCTGTTTTATGAAACACAGCACAGCCTTGTGCTGTTTTATGAAACACAGCACAGCCTTGTGCTGTTTTATGAAACACAGCACAGCCATGTGCTGTTTTATGAAACACAGCACAGCCTTGTGCTGTTTTATGAAACACAGCACAGCCTTGTGCTGTTTTATGAAACACAGCACAGCCTTGTGCTGTTTTATGAAACACAGCACAGCCTTGTGCTGTTTTATGAAACACAGCACAGCCTTGTGCTGTTTTATGAAACACAGCACAGCTTGTGCTGTTTTATGAAACACAGCACAGCCTTGTGCTGTTTTATGAAACACAGCACAGCCTTGTGCTGTTTTATGAAACACAGCACAGCCTTGTGCTGTTTTATGAAACACAGCACAGCCTTGTGCTGTTTTATGAAATACAGCACAGCTTTGTGCTGTTTTATGAAATGCGGCACAAAAACGTTAAAAATGTAGCACAACTTCACATAATTTGATTTTTTTTTGTAAAAAAACTATAGTAATACTATACTCAAATTAAAGAGAAAAAAATGCTTGATTTTATGGTGTAATTTATTTAAAAAAATAACGTCGTATGAAAAAGTTATTAGCATTTAAAAAATAGGGGGAAATTTTAAAAAGTCAACAATTGTGGGTAATATAATAAAATACCCAAATTACCCTTGATTACTTATTTTTTCTACACTTTGATCTTAGCCCTTAATTAGATAATTAGAAGGCTAGGATTACTTCTTAGCTTACTTAGGGAAAAATTAATTTTTAGAGGAACCTCCCTCTCTCTCTCTCTCTCTATATATATATATATATATATATATATGTATATATATATATATGTATATATATATATATATATATATATATATATATATATAAGTCACAATGTTAAAGTTAATTTAACCGGTGAGAAAAGGGTTTGAATTCTAAAAAATGAATTATAAAAAATGTATGTTACTGGTACACCCAATTTATTTTCATAATCTATGTTTTTTATTATACATACATATACATATATGAAGAGAGATAACGATTATAGGATTTTTTAATAATAAAAATAATATGTATAAACTCTTATAAAATCAAGCCTAAGAGCATCTACAGTGGCTTCCTTATCTTTATTCATATAATTACACTAAAAATCACTACATTTTCTCTCTCCTTTTCAATTAAATAATATTTTTTATACTCTTATCATTACTTTTTTCCCTCTCATTCACTCACAACCACTTTAAAAAATATTAAAAAATTTATAAGGATTGTACAGTGATTCTTCAAATATACCAATCCACAATAACATTTTCTCTCCTTCACTCACAACCACTCAAAATCATTCCATATAATATACCAAACACACACATATTTTTAAGGACTTTACTGTGAATGCTCTAAGTATATTTAACCAAAGAATAAATAATATGACAAATGTCCTTCAGACTTTGGTTCAGCGGTTGAGAACCTCCCCTCCCAAGTGGAGGTCAGGGGTTCGAAACTCGTGGATACCAGGTTTGGGGACATTTAGAGCAATGAAGAGAATCCGTCCTTTTGCCATTGGTTGCGGAGGCCGATTCTCAGAGTTCGACCCCGGTTTTTATCCGGCTGTTACTCCAGAGTGGCAACCCTTGTGGAGGCGGTACGGTTTCCGGGGGAACGCCGTAACCAAGTCTGACAATCCAGCGTGGACCCGGTTGTGTCAGACCCGGTTCAGACAACATAGTCTGGAGCAGATCTTGGCTAGGGTCGCCCAGAGGGGCGATGTGACATTGAGTCACTCAAATGAAAGTCACCGTTCAAAAAAAAATAATCATACTTCTAATAAATAAAAATAACTTTGCTGATGTGGCAGCCTCTTAACCCTTTTGATGCACTAATTTCCCGCCTAAATATCTACTATGTTTATTTTAAGTATGCAGTAAGAATCCTCTTTAAATGGGTAACCAAGTGATTTTTAAAAATCTTCATTAACAAATTTAAAAATGTAAATTTTTAGTAAGTAACCAGTTTCAAGGATCTAAATGATTTTCATTTTATAAAGTTTATTAAGGTACTTTTTCTAAAACCCGCTTTCTATATGTACAAATTTTACATAATTAAACTTATGTTTTGTTTTTTTTATTTTTCCAATACAGGAACAAAGTTTCAAGACATTGTTATAAAATGTACATTCAAAAACATTCAAAAAATTTAGATGAGAAAGATTTTTTTGTTCGTAAACCTATGTAAGCTGAAAATTGTTCAAATACAAATATGTCAATAGTAAGCAAAAGGTTTGTTTCGATAATAACACAATGTTGACAAAATGCTTAACTTCGTCGGATCTGTACCTGGTTTTGATTTTATCAACTTTCTCACCATTTTAGATAATTAAGTTTTTGAATGTGAAACAATATGTATGTTTTATTATATTATACTCATTCTTTATTACGTAATATGATTTATAGATATTATCCGTTATGTTATTACTGATTTATAATTACTGTATGTACGTTTTTTAACTGTTAAACTCGTGTATTACACGGGTAAATAACCTAGTATGACAAATATGATTTGATAGATGATTTAACCTGCGGACCAACGGACGGTATAAACATAAAAAGAAGGATGAGAAAGTGAACGAAGATTGGCTGAGAACAACACCCATCAAGAAATAGTTGCATAGTCTAAAAGGTGGTGTCGATATCAAATAAAGGAATGTCTTAAATTAGACATAGCTAATATTAATCATAATAATTAATATCATTGAAAAGTAGTATATTTTTTTAGTTTCATATTAGAAATCTTTAATATACTTTTTAATTTTTTTTTGAACGGTGACTTTCTTATGAGTGACTCAATGTCACATCGCCCCCTGGGCAGCCCTAGCCAAGATCTGCCCCAGACTATGTTGTCTGAACCGGGTCCACGCTGGATTGTCAGACTTGGTTACGACGTTCCCCTGGAAACCGTACTGCCTCCACAAGGGTTGCCCCTCTGGAGTAACAGCCGGATGAAAACCGGGGTCGAGCTCTGAGAATCGGCCTCCGCAACCACTGGCTTAAAAGAAAATTCTCTTCATTGCTCTAAATGTCCCCAAAACGTGACCAAAGAGGTTTGAACCCCTGACCTCCACTTTGGGAGGGGGGAATCTTACCACTAGGCCACAAGTCTGAAGACTAATATACTTTTTAATAAGCTTTAAAATTTGGTATACCCACATACATTTGTAATTAATTTTTTTTCTTTCTTTATTTTATTGACATGTAGTCTTAACATGTCAAAATCTAAACACAACATTTTAAATATCCAAATTACTAATGTTGTTATTTTTATCGTAAGAGATTATATTATTTTTCAATTAAAATGATCATAATTTCATGTGTTAACATGTAACTTTCTTCAAACATTTCGTGTTCTTTTAAAACAATTACTAATATACTTTTATTAATCATTTGTATGTGTATCTTACCATCAGTATATTTTATTTTTAAAACATTTCACACAACAACCGTGTAGATGCATTATTATTAAACTTTATGACATTACTTGACACCTTTATTATTATTTTTCTCTAAAAGACTTTTATGTACTTTGACATATGTAATATATATAAAAATATTGTTTAAATGAGCGAAATTCAAGTATTCAACATTTTGGTTTCGACAAAAAAGAAAAGGTATTGATATTTACTATAAAAATATGGTCATAATTTACCTCATCATTTAAAACGCATGCATGTTAGTTAATGGAGATGTGACACATCAGGAGAACCACTTTTGGTAGGGAAACCAAACATTATTGCTCTATTAATTTCCTTTTCCACTCCTTCTCTTTATAATGTTCAACAATTACAGTCCCTTATCTTTTCAAACTTTATAATTTATTTTGAAAGGCCAACAAACAATATATTACCCCAAAGACTAACAAGTTAGCCTAAAATAGTACATACAACAAGAGGATCCAAATCAAATCCCCATATTAGATACATTAAAATTATACCATTGATCTCATGAAAATGACTGTTTTCTAGATCTATTCTTAAGCCATAGTCATAAATATTTAAGAACTTTAATTTCTTCCACAACCTTATCAACATTGGTAGATTTTTGTTTAAAGACCAAATCACTTCTATATCTTCATAAACACCAAATAGCCATTTGCATCATTGACTCATTGTATATATTACCTTATTCAAACCTCATATTGCAACCATCTGCCTTATGCTTATCCTTTGTCTTTACCCATGATGGTCGCATGTTTAAGATTATAAGTAGAGTTATAGCAATAAGGAGTTTGCATATAAAACTTTACTGTGTATAAGTTCTGATCATGTAGTCATGGTTGGATAAAAAATAATTTAATTTAAAGAACTTAGCTACCTATAACTAGTACAAGTAAGTAAGATTCGTCTCTATAGGAAATTGGTGGAAAGTATAAAACTTTATACCTAAGAACTTGAAACACGAAACAAAAACACAAAAAAACAAATATTTTCGGGTTTTTTGTTTAAGATGAAGGTAAATTAAACGTAAATAATTAATAAAATAATGAACTTGACTGTGGGTTTGGAAAACTATAACAAAAAAGACAACCACTTTTAAGATTAATTCAAAGGTTTACACTTGACACCGATTTTGTAAAATCATTTGAATAAAGTGATAATTATGAAACAACATTTTAAGAATCGATCGTTCACACATTTACCAATTCATTCATGAAAAGAATTTACATACAAAACAAACTACTCACGATACAAGAAAACTGAATGTGAATGCAAGCATACGAATACTTAAGCATAAATAAGTCTTTAACTTTAATCAAACTCATAATTAGATTCTTGTGTAAAAATCAAAAAATACCCCAAAACATCAACTCAAACTAAACCTAGTACTTCACTTACAAGAACTCTCCTCTCGAAAGTGATTACGAACGAGTTAGCTGCTCATCGGCATGCTTGGATCTTCAATGGTTGGCTGGATGTTGTTGATGCTTGATTCGGGTGAAACTATAGTGAAAGTAACTCCTAAATTTGCCTTCAGAACATCAAAAATTCACAGGGGAGGAGTCTAATTCGAAACCCTAATAATTGGGTTAAAACAGGGGAGAAAAAACTCAAATCCGGAGGTTGTTAGGGTGCTCGGCGTATCATACGCCCACCCTAGCGTATGATACGGTGGTTGTGAAGTTCTATGATGCTTGTTCTAGAAATTTGTCCATGATACGGTGACTAATATAGTGGTCAACATATGATACGATGGTGCCTGATTTGACTTAATTTGATTTTATCTTTCGCGTAATTGCACATCAGGTCCTTTCACTTGTTTGAATACTTTCATAAAGCTCCCAAGAGACTCGATGGAAGATGTTCTAATGAATGGAGTTGATTGTCTTTGGCGAAAAAAAGACTACTCGGATAAAGGGTAGAATTAAGAAAGATCAAACTAAAGATATTAAGCATATCAGATAAATTTTTTCGTCGATGATGCATTTTTGCCTTCTAGCACCTACAAATAATAACATACTTAAAGTAAACATGTTCGACCTTAATAAGAATATAATAGAATAGAATTAGACATCATAACCATCGACTAAACACCTCATGATTTATAATGTTTGTAACTCTTTGTTAATGATGTAAAGGCATCATAATTTGAGTAGTTGAGCTACCAAGCAATTAAACAATACTCTAAAAAAAGAACAAGATTCAATTTCTACATAAAATTCTCCTAAATATATTTCTAAACTTGCATAAAAATGGTCATAGAAGCTTGATCGTGAAGAACAAAGCTCATGGATCAAACACCACCTTTGATGACATCGAGCTTTTAAATTCGATCATGTAAAGGGTATTTGATGTATAGAACTTGATCTTGATTTAGATTTGAATTTATCTTGAAAAATACTCCAGGATTCTTAATTCTTATTTTAATATTTTGAAGCTTTAATCACAACAAGACATTTACTAACAAAACCTAATTCTTTCATGCTGACTTGTACGATCAAAGTTTATTCCATGTCCCTTCATCTCCTCTTTAGCTTAATTGAAATGTGTTTCAATTGTTGATCATCTTGTAAATAGAAGCTAGAAGGTTGACTTAGGGAGTCAACTATGACATCAGGATCATCAAAAGTAGGGGCGTTAATTTCAGACACAACGCGAACCTAACACAAACGCATAGGTTTGGACTTGGGTTTGTTTTATCGAATCAAACACATCAACAAGTTTCGCTTTTTTTTAACCAGCTCTCTAATGCATGTGTTTATGTATTAGAACAATAAACCCACCCCATTTAATCCTACAAATCTAGGTCAACTTCCCCTATGAGGCTCGAACACTCAACCCCGTGGAGAGATACACCGCTATATACGTACCCGGATATCATTGGGCCAAAAGCCGTTTGGGGTGTGTGTGTGTGTTTAGAATATGTTTTATGTCATGGTTTAAACTAAAACAACAATTTATGTTAAAATCGAAGCACTAAAAGTGAAATAAGCATGGAGTTTTATAATGTAGATGTAACTAATTATATTGAACAGTCAATGAATACTTTAACTTCAGTTATCCAGATAAACCTATTGGCGTAAGATCACCCGCGCCCACAAACACGGATGACGCTGGTGACCAGGCTCGCCCATCATTATAGGGGGAACCCACTACCCAAATGTCAATTGTGATAAAGCCCTTAGCCCACTTAGACAATATTATACCAAGCGATACTCAAATTTATAACCTTCACTTTGTATATTCAGTTCAAATTTATAGTATTAATATGAGACAAATAAAATAAAACAAAAATTTATGTTAAACCTGTTTGTATCACTCTGTAACAAATCCTTGTGAGTCAGGGTTATTTCAGTCATGATTTTCTAGTTCGTGTCATGTTCTACTACGAATACAATCATTTAACACCCTTAGAAGACTCATGGTGATTTTTTTAACACTTAGTCTTTGTTTTAAAAGCGGTCATTTCTCTAACTCCTATAAACAAATAATTTCACCTACATTATTAACATGCTAAACAACATTCCTATTACTTGCTAAACATCATTAACATGCTAACCTACATTATAAATAAATAATTTTCTTTATAGATTTAGAAGTTAGAGAATTTTCATGTTACTTACAAAACTGGCTAAAATCCATACTTTCTCCATGTATGTAGTCTTTGCCACATAAGTTTATCAAAGAATAGTTATTATACTTTAAAATGCTTACACGTCTATTATGTCACAGTATTAGAGTTGAAGGATGGAAGATGATATAAGATGAAAGTTTAGGGGTCTTGAGTGAAACTTATACATAAGTCAAAATGTTTTGTAAGGCACTGTCGCGCGTAAGACAGAAGAGATAACGCCATATGAAAGCAAACACAATATCCCTTACCAAATTAAGAGTATAAATTAAATTCAAATTTTATAAAACAATTAAGTGTTTTTTTGGGCATATAATTCTATACTTTTATTGAAACTTATAAAATATAATTGATTTTTCAGAGAGGATTATGAGAGGAACAAAGCTTCCCACCGGTTTGAGATCTTTTAACAAATTTAGTGTGAGAATTAAAGGAGAGTTAAAAGGGTTTAGTGATTATCGTCGGATTTATTATGTAAAAGTGTATGGTGTAAGAACATGAATATTTTCAAACGAGAAAAACTTATAGATCTTTCAGCATGAAATGTACACTATATAAAATTGATTTCCAAACACTTCTTCAAGGAAAAAAAAAACCTATTTTTTCTAAAGTTCTTTTTTTTGGACTTCTTCTATCATATATAAAAAGTTGTTAGATTTCTATATGTGAGTGTTAGTTTTTTAGGCAACTCTTAATTTAATATTATTAATCACTTGTATTTAAATATTCTAAGATTTTTATCATTGACATCGTTAATAAAAGGGAGACACCTTACAGCATGATGTTCTATTAGGGACTAAAGTTACCATTTAGTCCCTATATTTGGAAGGCGGTCTAATCTTTAGTCACACAATTTAATAAAACTATTTTGAGGCTAAAATTAAAAATTAGAACACCTTAAAGTATAAATTACTGTATATTACAAATTAAAGCCTCCTAGTACCCATAAGCTAGTAGTCTTATAATATGATATCTCCTCTCTACAAAGGTAATATGAATTTAAATCTTTGTGACGTGAAGATATTTGGTAAAAGTTTTATTGTTTGAAAAACCTCTTAGTATTATTAGTAAATGATAAATTTAGAAAATAAAAACCTTTTTCTGGATAAAGACAAATGGTATGTGTTGGGTTTGTGGAAGCATATACGTACACTAATATATATTTAGGTGCATGACAAGTAGGTCTTGTTCTCTAGCAAAGGCCACCACATAAACTCAACACATAAACGTAGTCATAATAGAGAAAATCATTAGAGTAGCCAATTTATAAGAAAACAACAAAAGAAAGTAATTTTTATGGTTGTTTGGTATAATTTTCACGGTTAAACCAGAGAACAGTTATACGATATGTGAATCTAATGTTGTGTATCTATATAACTCGTGTTTTAAACCTGATCTCCATTAAATTCAAGCTAAAATTCATGTTGTAGATAAGAAAAGGACCATAAAAGATTTTTTAGTAACTACCACAATCACATCAAAACTAGAAAAATATGTGCATACGATACCAAAATAAAAATAAAGCATGTTATAATTTATGACAATATCTAATACTTCATATGTCCTTTTGAACAATTTATAAAATATTAAAATAAAATATAAAATTATGTTGCATTTTTTATTTGTCATATTATTAGTGATATAATTTAATTTGGCTAATTATTTAATATTGTACACTATGGTTTGAAGGTTTCATCATATAATTGATAAATTCGGAATGATATATATATATCGCCATCAGATTGGAGGAAAAGGTCTATTAACAAATCGAATCCAGATTCTTTAGGTCTTGATATATCCTTTTCAACTTTGATGGATTAAATCTTTCATCATTTATTTATTTAAATGTTGTGGGGCTCATATTATATTGACGTGAGGACAAATAAATATGTTGGACAAAATAGAAACCACAAAACTAAAGTTGCATTGAACAAAGCAAATTAAATACCGCTCTTTTTTCTTTCAAATTTGCTGTATCAACATATGACGTATAGTTGTGGTGTTTTTAGTTCGGTAGAATACTTACATGGGTGATGTTATTTTACAAATTGTATTTTTGCTACAAAGTGTGTAAGAAAACACAATGAGACTAAAAAGTCACAAAAAAAATTTATATCTCACAATCTAAATCGAATTTTAAAAAAACACTTCGAAGCCTTTGTTCATCTCGTTGTCCTCTTTCAGAAAAAAAAAATAAAAAAAATAATTTTTTTTCATTGTGTCATTATATGACACAACGATGTCATTGTGTCTTTCATAATGACACAATAAAGTTATTGTGTCTTTTATAAATGACACAATAAAAAAACGTTAATTTTTTTATTTTTTTTATTTTTTCGTTTATTTTTTTCTTATTGAGGACAACTAGGGGAACAAAAGCTCCGAATTACTTTTTTGAAATTCGATTTTGATTATGAGATATAATTTTTTTTGTGTATTTTTTTGACTCATTGTGTCTTTTTTTGACTCATTGTCTTATCACAGTTTGTAGCAAAAATACACTTTGTATTTAAACTTTTTTCTACTTACATTTATCATAAGATTATATACTTTTTAATATATAATTATAATATTATTTAAGTAATATGTAATTTTATAAGTTTGAAATAAATTACATGAACTTGTTTGAAATAAACAAATTTAGAGTAAAATACGTAATTTTATGAGTTTAGGATAAAATATGTTAAATTACCCCTTTATTTATCATATTATATATATAATACTTGTTTTATATTT
The DNA here is from genome assembly GCA_024085815.1 of Flaveria linearis. Lineage (NCBI taxonomy): Eukaryota > Viridiplantae > Streptophyta > Magnoliopsida > Asterales > Asteraceae > Flaveria > Flaveria linearis. Next base: position 62,640,416 of record CM044007.1, on the reverse strand, counting down.
TTATCATTGTTTATAATAGTGATCATCATGTTCCTAGTCTGGTTTAATGCCTTTTGATATAACTACAAGCAATGTTTTCAGAACCGGATCGGACGTCGAACCGGACGCCTTACTGATTTGGAGGTCGGACCGGTCGGACCGGATTTAACTATATTTTAATTATATTTATATATGTAATTAAATATAACTAATTTATATATGATTTATACATATATTTTATAGTTATATATAAAACTTAACTATATTTGTATATCCTACGTACTAATTTATGGTTTAACACCCCGTTTTTACCCACTAAAATAAAAAAAAAAATACTGAAATCCGGTCGGAACCGGGCCGGTTCGCCGGTCCAACCGCTGGTTCGGTTCGGACCGGCCGGTTCAATGGCACAAAAACGAATCACCCCTGACCGGACCGGACCAGCCCCCGATTCGCGGTCGAACCGGTCGGACCGGCCGGTCCGATCCGGTCTCAACAACACTGACTACAAGTAAAGATTTGTAATCTTTTTAACCGAAAATCTACTGTTGAAATATCATAATGAAAGAAAATCAAAATGTTATTATAAGTCCGGCTTAAGTTTAAATTTGTTAAATCATGAAATAAGTTATCACCTTTCGAAACAACCGATATATTAGAATAACATGACGGCGATTGATTGTATAAAAATAGAGGAAAAGGTAAATAACATAAGGACAATAAAGAAAAGCACACCAACTAGATCAATCTATAAAATTTGATTGGATCTATGCTTGATACACAACAATAGTCCTAATCTGATATGAACTACAATAACCTGGCTTGAAGTTATTTGTTTTAAGAAGCTTGAAGTTATTGTTTAGGTCTGCACTAAAAAGAGGTCAAGAATATCTCACGCAGACTTTTTTTTAATAAAATATATTCAAAAAAACAAACAATATGCATGGTAATGTATGTGCGTAGTCTGCGCGATGCAAACAGAAGAGCATGTTGTCACGGACTGAATCTGATCAGCTCACGTGCGGCACTTAGATTCGTTCTAAGTCAGCCTTCTTGATCTCGGGTGGATGGTTTATGCATCGGAAGTCTTTGTAAGGAAACGTTAGATTTGTAGTGTGCAAGTAAGACGCTTGTAGTGTATGTTTACAACACAAGTAATAAGCTTGTATTACTTACAAAGACAAGTACAAGACTTTGATGTTACAAGGAGCGTAGGTGTGTGCAAATGATGCACCACCTTTCTATTTATAGTGGTTACAAGAATTCTAGAGTTTTCTATATCTAGATGCATCTATACATAATATCTAACCTAGATATTTTACATGAAACTATCTAGCTTCATTCATGATATCTTCATGCCGAATATTATAGTGTTTTCTAGAGATTTCCGGGGTCCTTTAGTGCTTCACAAGTTGCCTCTTTATAGCAGCCATTTAAGCAACGTTTTCTAGTGTTGTGTGGGATGTTCTAGAGTCATCCAATGTTGCTATGTTGCTGCAGAATTGTGTGGGCTGTTCCGGAGTCTTCCGGGCAGCCTTGTTGGTTTCACAAGCGCCCCTAATTGATAAAAATTATGGTGTTGCGATCTGCGTTTTGGCGGGTCGTGACAATGCGCTGACCTTTTTTAAAATAACAAACACCACATAAAAGACGCAATTTAGAACCGTAGGAGGTACATGATACAACACCTTGAATGGTTGATAAAGATATCTGGTAACACACGCACACACCGTTTTGACACATGATGTAACACTCTAGGCAAATCACACATCGGTAATGGACATGAGAGATCATGATTCATAAGGAATGTTTGGTCTTTAATATCACTAACGCGTTTTGGGTGCATTGGCTATGGATGAAAGGTGAACTTCATAGTTAAGCGTGCTCAGGTGGTAACAATCTAGGGATGTGTGACCTTCCTGGGAAGTTTTCACCCGGGCAACCAAAAGTAAATCCGCGAGCTACTCTTGAGCAAAGCGGATAATATTGGTGGTACAAGAGGTCGGGTGTTACAAATGGTATCAGAGCCACTCCTGTACCGTTCAGGATGATAGACAAACCTCATTAAGAATGGTAAGTCACCGGTGGTGTTCAGAGGGACACCTTAGGCAAATCCCACATCCATAGATGAGATGGTGGGGCAAACCTAATCGAGGACGATGAGTCCAAAGAGGGGGGGGGGTGTTTGTAACACTCTAGGCAAATCCTATATTGGTCATGAACAGAAAAAATTCATGCTTCATAAGAAATGTTTGGTCTCTAATATCAACAACGTGTTTTGGGTGCATTGGCTGTGGAGAGAGGATAACTCTACAGTCAAACATGCTCAGGTGACAGCAATCAAGAGATTGGTGACCTCACTGCAAAGTTTTCACGTGGGCAATCAAAAGTAAATCTGTGAGCTACTCGTGGGCAAAAAGGACAATATTGGTGGTACGAGGGCCAGATGTTACACAAGATCTTGTTATTTAGAGTTTAGACCAATTTTTCAAATCTTAACACATAGCTTGCAACAACACGGTTCTTGGCACTCAGTCACATTGCGATCGAACCATACCAAAACTATAGGCTCGACCCTTATCCTTTGCGCCAATCAAAGAATCAAATTAGAAGGGAGTAATTGGTGGTCGAAAGTTGTACACCAGTAGGATTTTAGTATTTTGATCACAATCAAAATCCCTAACTTTTTAGGGCACACACTATCTTCGCGGGTGAAAAAATAGGGGAATAAACGAGGTAACACATAGAAGGCTGCATGTGATTGGTGGTGGAGGTGATGGTGATGGGAAGACTAGGTGAACATTCACCGGGTGAGGCTGAACCAAAGAAGAAATCGAGTGATGTCCGGGAAATTTGACCTGAAAAAAATCTAGAAACACCATCCCTCGTTTTGAGAAAAATGAAAAAAAAAAAACTGAACATCAGGACGAATTTAGGTCCCTTAGGTTTGATCCGTAAAATAAGCTACAAATCTTTGAGATATCAATTATATAATAAATTGATATTATATTAACCAACCAATGTCTTATATAATGGTTTAAATAATAGATCGAACACATTAATTTATTTTCATAGAATCGAATTCTTTGATTTTAATAATAAATCAAACTCATTGTTTTATAATCGTTTTATTTGTAATAAAATACTATTTAAAGCTTTCTTATAAAAATTTGTAAGTGTTGTTTACTATACCTCATTTTGTGATCTTGATCTTCTTTTTGAAGACATTTGATTCAGAACTATTATATGTACGTTAGCATGGACCTTTTGATTTGATAAATATCTTGATAGGTTGATCCATTTTGTTTTTGTCCGCATTTCTTGATCAACCCGATGACATTTTGGCAACCTTTTTGCATACGACATCAAGAAGGTATATGAACATAATTTTTAAATAACATCTTATATTATATGTTCTTATTTCTTTTTCATTATAAAAAATATGCATACTAAAATTTACTCATCTATGCATTACCAAAAGCTAAATTGAAAAGAAATTACAGATTTAGAAAACAATCATATCCAATAATTTAATGGGCACTACTAGAAAAACTGTAATAGATGACGCGCAATGCGTGCCATCTTTAAAGTCAGATGACGTGTAAATGCGCGTCAAGGAAGGGGTAGTCATAAATAAACGATGACACGTGTCCGCCCATCATCTTTTTATGACGCGCGAAAGATGACGCACAATTTATGACGGTCAATAGATGACGCGCAATGCGCATCAAGAAATGGGTAGTCATAAATGACTAGATGACGCACATGCGCGTGTCATCTATTTAATTTTGATGACGTGCTAAAGATGATACGCAATGCACGTCATAAATTTAGCTGCTTTTTTAAATATTTTTTTATTTTTAATAAATTTACCTGCTGTTTTATAAATCAAATTGTCGAATAACACTAAAAGCGAAATCCATTTAAATACCAACAAAATTTATAAAAGTTGTTAAATAATATCAACTACAAAGCATAAACAAGTCCAAATTCATTGCAATACAAATACAAATACAAATACAAGTCCAAATATTTTATTGCAGGCCTATATATAAATGAAATTCGATACGTAGCACGATCAGTCTTCACGAACTTCATTCAAATCACCATCGATGTATTCATTTTTACTTCCTCCAACCTAAGACAAAACCAATTTCACCAAATTAAACTTGTCAATTTTGACCAAAACCGCTTCCAAGAACCTGACCAGTTTAAGATCATAAACAATCTCAAACACTTGACTAGTTTATTAGATCATGTGTATGCATGTATATAGACAGCCACACATGTCTATGTATATATAACCAGTCATACCATAATTCACCAATTATCAGATCAGGTGTATGTAGATCAGAATTCACCAATTATCAGAATTTACGAATACTTCTACTTACTAACTATGATAATTTACATATAAAAAACTCATACATAGACAGTCATATTTAATAATAATATCAACTACAAAGCAACAAATGGTAAATATATTATAGGATGGTTTACTTACATTGTTATTGACTAGTATTTCAAGCCCTTCATCAACTATTTCTTTCATGAACTTCAGCATATAGTATCCATATTCGGTACTTCCTGGCTGACGTGGACACTATAATATTTTTTAATGATAAGCTTAATGAAGTTAATTAAATGTGCAAATTCAAATAAGAATTAAGTGCTCATTATAGAATTGACCCATTTGAGTTTAGTTTGCCTCTTCTTTGTACTACTTTGTGCAGCATATAAGCCCATTGCCCTATAAAAAAGTTGATCAATTAAGAAATATATTAAAAGAATATAACATAAAGTTTTAATAATTTGTATTACTTACGCATTAATGGTTTGTTTCAACAATAGATTGATAGTGCTGACCCGTAGAGAATCAAGATAATAGCAAGTGAATGTTTTCATGTCTAGCACGGCCAGCACCCAATGATTTCTACAAAAACCAAAAACCAAATTAAGTCAAAAAACTTATATAGTACGGTAGAAAATAATCAATTAAGTCACACACGAGATTGTAGGGCAATAGGATGATATCATTGTCTCCTCTTATAGACAATCGATTTGCAATGCTTCTACTTTAATCATCAATATTTTTAGATTTCACTTTAGATTCAACTGGTAACATCGCAGAGGGGCTCATAAAACAAATTTCCTGATTTTTTTCTTCCATTATAGGATTGCTCAAACAAGTACCTATATATTAACATAGAAAAACAAATTGATTAAAAATAACTTGTGTTTCATAAATATTAAAATTAAATTTAAATACTTACATCATATAAGTAGTAATGACAGCCCCGCTAAGCTCATCTAACGTAAAAACTGCTTTAAAATCATCCCAACTTAGGTAAGTAAAACTTTCATACCCAAATAACTTATCCTC